>ML103894.1:23245-48265 GCA_003697995.1 Taxidea taxus jeffersonii
ATGACACAGAGAAAACTGCACAGTCAGGCTAGGTCACACATAAGTGTGACCTAGCCTGACTGTGCAGTTTTCTCTGTGTCATTGGCCACCTGTGCGTGGCTAGGCCCAACCACATGACCTTTGCCCTTAAAAGCCAGTCTGTAAGGCAGAGAGGGGTCGCCTCTTTGTAAGAGACAGCCCTGGCCAGTCAGTTTGATTCTTGATGCTTGGTGCGAAATAAAGCTTTGCTTGACCTTTGCTTTGTATCAGTCTCGTTCCTTTGATTACGGATCCAACAGGAGAAGGCTACCTCCTGAATGGTTAACACCTCCTTTCCTCTTCTGTCATTTTTCTCTCCACTTTTCTTTCTACCTGGGCAAACTGTAAGTAACAAATCAATGGAACATGTACATGCTCTGACATCTGAATCTTTCATGGCAGCTTCCTGAGGACTCCTCATGCAATAAGAAACTAGCATATCCTTCCACAGTGTGTTTGAAAACCATCGTCTACAGAATAGGAGAGCAAAAATAACTCCATCTTAACCTCACTCTTCAGGAAGCAGAACATGGTCTTCTTTTCTTCATTGACTTCAATTCCAATTCATTTCCATGCAGTGATAATTCCTTTGTTTCAGGGGTAAGATTCATGATTCTTCACCTGCATAGAATAGCCAGAGCTCATCACAACAAGTGCCCTCACTAATAGCCATCACCCATTTAACCCTTCCCCCCACACACCTGCCCTCTAGCAACCCTCAGTTTGTGCTCTAAGGTTGAGTCTGTTTCCTCATTGGCCTATCTTTCTCCCCTCACTAAGTACATCTGTTTTCTTTCTGAAATTTCACAGGAGTCAAGTCATGGGGTATTGGTCTTTTCTTGCTGATTTTGCTGAGCTGAATCCACTCTAGATCCATCCACATCTTTGCAGATGGTAAGATTTCATTCTTTTTGAAGATGGGTCCTATTCCACTGTGTATGTAAATATATATGTGTATATATTTATATATATATCCCACATCTTCTTTTTCCATTCATCAATGAATGGACATTGGGACTCCCTCCATAGTTTTGCTATTGTTGATAACGCTGCTATAAACATAATGGTGTGCATTTTTGTGTCCTTTGGGTAGATACCTAGGAGTGCAATTGCTGGATCCTAGGGTTGTTCAGTTTTTAGCTTTTGGAGGAACACCATACTCTTCCAGAGTGGCTGCAACAACCCACATGCCCACTGACAGTGCAGGAGGGTTCCATTTTAAGCAGAGCATTCCCTGCCAGCAATTTCCTAAGGGGGATACGGAAGAGCTGTGGGATAATCTGATTCACCCAGCATCAGGCAAGCAGCCACAGAAATTCACCCCAGGGTTCCTGACACCAAGCCCCTTGAAGCTACCAGCATGCCTCTATCCAGGAGACTTCCCAAAGACTCTCCTTCTGACTTCACCACCCACGAAACTGCAGAGAAAATACAGCATGTCCAATTATCTAGATGGTCTACTGAGTGAAACTAGAAAGTCAAGCTTCACTTTTAAGTTGTCCAAGACTCCTTGCAATCATTTTGAATTTTTCCCTCTGCCCTCATTGTAACTCTTTGAATGAAAAGATGAATCCTTTAGGATACATCACCTTTTTTTTTTAATGTTCTCTTATTTTTTTTAAAATTTTATTTATTTTTAAAATTTCTTTTCAGTGTTCCGGAATTCATTGTTTATGCACCACACCCAGTGCTCCATGCAATTCCTGCCCTCCACAATACCCACCACCAGGCTCACCCAACTTCCCACCCCCTTCCCCTCCAAAACCCTCAGTTAGGATACATCACCTTTGACAAGGACAAGACATCATCCAAGTCTCTGTCTGACCACAAACAGCCGCATAACTCTAGATGCTGGCCATTCTACCACAGCCTAGGCCCAATGGAAATAAACACTATTAGATGATAATTTCACTGATATTGTAATATTCCTAGTCCATCATAGTCAACTAATTAAAGTTAGAAGCCTGTTTGCTGCTACTAAGTCATATCTCTACCATCTTTTTCATGTGCTGTTAGATTTTTAGATGAAATTCAAGAAGACTGACTGAGTTTTATCTTGGTAAATTTGGGCCATCATTTCAACCTAATGAAGGTTGTTTTAGGTCCTGATTTTGTCACTATTTGTTTGCCATCCTTCCCAGCTCTGGTTCATCTGCAGATTAATGAACATGCCTTCCCTATCTTTAGTCAAGTTTCTGATTAAATATGAATCAAACAGTGCTCAAGTTAGAGGCCTATGAAAAGATACTAAAGAGTGTCCTTCAGGGTAACATCTATTAATCAGCATCCTTTGGATACAACTGTTCAATTCATCAATTTTAATCTACCTCATTTTTCTTCTGTTTTTTCTCCAAGGCTATCCTTGAAATTTGGCTGTTCCATATATATCTCTTTTCTCATTTGTACTAGTTTAATAACCATAGACCCCCAATCTTGAAAATCAGATTAGTTTGATATGATTTCTTCAATGATATTTACTAATCCCCAGGTTCCTGTTATATACCTGACTTCCCTACCACCCCGTTAATAGGTAATTCTAGAATTTCACTTAAAAATCTGTGAAATTGCCACTGGTCCACCATGAGGAAAATCCCACATCTTCTTCATTTTGAGAACCAGAATCATACTTGTCCATCCCATCTTTCAAGATGTCTCTTCCACTCCACAACTGTGTGCCTGGGAAAAAAATCCATTCCTCCTTGGGAACTCAGGATTCTTTGAAACCTCTTGAAGCAGATCTTACCCTGCCTTATATTAGGGTTATTTATATGGACATCTTATTCCTTCCACCCACAGCTCTACTTGACTATGAAATCCCTGGTATCAGGGGATGATGCTTATTTTCCTGCTATGTCCTGTGGTGCTTTTCACTGAATATTTAAAGGTCTGAATTGAACTGAATTGCACAAGGAAGAAAATTAGCTTGACCTATGCAGCCTCAAAATCATTTTTTGGTCAAACTGGATTCTTTTCATCTATCTTAATATCTAATTTGTGGATAGTTGAGTCAGTCTTGCAGTTAATCTGATGTGGTCATTAAGACTACTAAAGACAGTAAATTCATTTTCCTGATCTGGTGATTTTTAATCATATAGTCACAGCCACTCACACAGAAAAATAAAACAGCATATTAAATACCGAGCTAATAGCAGAATGATGAATGAAATTATCCTTAGGCACAAAGGCTATTACAGATAATCTATAGTTTCTGCCAAATCATTCATTCAGTTTTGATCCAACACCCTTTTGTTAAGTGATAATAGTAGTCACCAATTACTGAGTGCTTCCTACAGGTGAAGCACTTCACTAGGAGAATAGCATGGAGGCTGGGAATGTGGGGCTTGGCTTGGCTTGTGTCCTGGCTATACCAATTACAACCTGTGTGACCCTAAGCCAATTATTTCAGCTATAAAACAAGTACAGGAGGTGTTATACATACCATTAGTTCTGAAATGTATTCTCTCATCTAATCCTCATAACAACCCTATGAGCCACTACTATTTTTTACAACTTTACAAATTCGCAAGGTACCGGGAGCTATATGCTATAGGAGTCGTAGAAATGACCATGCTAGAACCACATATAATCTTACCCTGAAGGAATTCACAATCAAGTGAAGAGTATTGGATTTTAAATAATTAATTATAATCAAAAGCAGAATAAAATATCTACCATGCAGATATGAATGCAAAATCCATGAGAGTGCAGAGGATTAAATGGATGGCTTTATAGAAAAGTTTGTAAAGTTTTCTTTTAAACTGGAGAGATGAAAATGATCTCCAAAATCATAGCAGAGGTTAAGGGTGATCCAGGATAAGGGAGCCACAGAGCAAAGAATGGCATTAGAGGTACAGTACTAGCTAGAGAGTATTTCTCAATCTGTTGGCTATAAGATCATTTTAGTGTGGCCCAAATATAATTTTTTAAGATTTAATGTATTTATTTGAGAGAGAGTGCAAGCAGGGGAGGAGCAGAGGGAGAGGGAGATAATCTCCAGCAGACTCCACATTAATGGCAGAGCCCAGCTTGGGGCTGATCCCATGACCCTGGGATCATGACCTCAGCCAAAACTAAGAGTCAGACACTTAACCAACCAAGCCACCCAGGGTATCCCCAAACCAGAATTATTTTTAAATATGCAAGACATCAACTAGAAAATATTACAGAACGTTGCACATAAAAAAATAAGATGCATTTTGTGAAAGTTTTCTCAGTGATATATGTAGGTGTTGGATTACAATATAAAGTATATTTCTTGTTATGGGTTGTGGGATAAGAAGTTTGAAAGGCACCCATTTACAGAGGTTGGAAGTTAAGCTGTAGAGAGATGTGGCATGGGTATGACACTGGTATTCTTAGGAAAATAATAAACAGCTATGGAATGATATATGGCTGGTCCTTGAGCAATACAGATTTGAACTGCACAGGTCCACTTATAAGCAGATTTTTTTCAGTAAATACAGTACTGTAATCTATTTTCTCTTCCTTGTGATTTTTCCTAATAACATTGTCTTTTCTCTAGCTTACTTTATCATAAGAACACCATATATAATACTTACAATATACAAAAACAGATGTTAATTGACTGTGTATATTATCAATAAGACTTCTGGTGAACAGTAGGCTATGAGTAGTTAAGTTTTAGGGGAGTCAAAAGTTATATATGGATTTTCAACTGTGTGGGGGTTGGTGCCCCTAACATGTTGTTCAAGGATCAACTGTATGTTTGAGGTGAGAGATGAGAGAAGGAAGGCAAGTTGGAGAATACACAACAGGCTGAGTCAGCACGTCCTACCCTGATGTTAAGTAGCCTATTCTGGGCATCATCAGTAGGTGTGGAAGTGAAAAAAGTCTTCTCATAAGCAAATACGGTCATTTAATGCATAGGTAGAGGTGGATTTACTGTAAAGCTACTAAAGCTGGAGCTTCAGAAACCATTGTTTCTATGAGTCCCTTCCAAGCTGTTCTGGATTTTGTATTTGCAATTTTGTGTGTGTGTGTGTGTGTGTGTGTGTGTGTGTGTTTTTAAGATTGATTGATTGATTTGTCAGAGAGAGAGAGCAGGAACAGGGGCAGTGGCAGCAGGCAGAGGGAGAATCAGGCTGCTCATTGAGCAACAAGCCCAATGCAGGACACGATCCCAGGTCTCTGGGATCATGACTGGAGCCCAAGGCAGATGCTTAACCAACTGAGCCACCCAGGCATCCCTTGTGTTCCTTTTCTTAAAAGGGTTTTCAAACTGAATAAGCTTCAGGATCCACCAAAACTGGACCTGTCCTAGCTTGTATATAATCTTGAACAAGTGTCTTTTTCTAAAACAAGACTTCCGATAGACTTTAAGATACTAATGTGCATTTGGAATCCCCCTGATAGAGTTTTATACCTTCTCTCCTTTTCTCAAATTCCCAAATCTCTCTCTTAACTCTCACTCTCAACTAACATTCACTTCACATTTCATAGGCAAAATGAAAGCCTCATGATGCAAACTCTCTTATCTTCACATCAACAAACCTACCAATTCACTGTCCATAGAGACAGAGCAGCCCATGTTTGGGGAAATGGTGAATTTAATTTTCTCTCTTTGACTTCATCTTTCTCTGGTGTTCCTATTTCCATGGGGAAAATGAAAACAAACTTATTAAAAGTAACTTAGTTTCAATTTATAAGAGGCTTTGGTTAAATATACTCCGTGTTGTAAATAACCTTTCAAGGTGTTTTCCATTTCCTGTTGTCTTTCTCCTCTCCCTGGAAGCATCTGGACATAGCGAGAAAGCTAACATGCATTTACAGAAATAAAAGAGAAGCTTCCTCTGAATTTTCACCAGTCCTGGCTAGGGGTTGGCCCATTCTAATCAACTCCTGACTGTCCTGTGGTGTCCACAGATGATGCCCTGGTCTCCTATCACATCACATGCTCCTTGTCCCAAGCTCAGACTTATTATGAATCTCTGTTCCTCTCAGCACCTCTATCCCTCCAGGGAGCTGGAAATAGCTGTTTTTTCCCACTCCCATGAGTGGGTTTGTGTAGATAGAGAGGCTCTGCAAGGCAGCTCTCATGCATCTCTTTCAGTTTGATTTCATTGTCACCCCTGCATCTTGCTGGACGTGATGCCAAGTCAAATGCAGGACTTATCTGAGAGGATTTCAGCCACCCAGGCTAGCCCCCAGGAGAGTAAATACCAGCTGTCCTGATTCTTTTCCTGCAAATCTATCTGGAACTTTCCAACATGACATACACTCAGGTTGGACCTCAAAAGCATTCTTTCTTTCACATCTCCTCTATTCTCTAGCATCTCCTCACTTCCTATTTCCCTGTCTGCCAGGCAGGAACTCCCATTGCATCATTTCCTTCTATTCTTTACACTTTATTCGAAGCAATATCCTCCACTTCTTCCCTGGGGCAAGACAGTTTATGAATTAGACTTATAGTAGAAGGCTAGGGAAGAAAAATCCAGATGAGGAAGAAGAAAAAAAAAATGTATCAGGATATGTTTTCTAAATATCCAATTTACTACAATACAAATAGATCTGTTAATCCACCATCTCTTTCTTTTCCCCTCGCCACTGAGAACAATCATATCAAAGGCCAATCCTCCACTTGTCCTATGACAACAACCCTCACCAACCTCAAGGATTTCTCTGTTTAGGCTTTCCCCTTTGCTCTGCTTTATTAGTCTCTTCCTCTGAGATTACTGCCCTTTTAATGCAGATTACAATATCACCCATCTTAAAATGATTCATTTTGGGTGCTTGGGTGGCTCAGTTGGTTGGACGACTGCCTTCAGCTCAGGTCATGATCCTGGAGTCCTGGGTTCAAGTCCCACATCAGGCTCCCTGTTCTGCGGGGAGTCTGCTTCTCCCACTGACCTCTCTCTTCTCATGCTCTCTCTCTAAATTAAAAAAGAAAAAAAAAAAATGATTCATTCTAAACCCTAAATACTCTTCCAGTGATGCTACTATCTTTCCTGTCATTCAGAGGAAACCTCTGAAAAGCATTGCATCCCACCACATTTATATGTCATTGTATCTTTTTAACTACTTAGTCCACTACAATCTGATTTCTTCCCCAGCCATTCCATTGAATGCAACATTGTAAAAATCACCAAAGACTTCCTCATAGGTAAAGCTTATAGACACTTGAATTCTCATGTTTGTCTTCTCAGCATATTTGATATAATCAATTATTTCTGCCTTCTTAAAGCACGCTCCTCTCTTAGCTATGTAGTAACACTTTTGTTTTTCTGGTTTTTCTCTTACCCTCTGGCCTCTCCTTTTCAAACTCTATTGCTAGGTCCTTCTCTTCTTCCTGGCATTTGATTGTTGGACTTTCTGAGGGTCAGTCCTGGATGCTCTCCCTTTTCCAACTCATTCTCTATGTTTATGTCTCGCAAATTTATATTGCCAGCCCAGACTTCTGCTTTGAGTTCACTCCTATGTCCATGTACCTACTTAACATCTCCTCTGAAATGTCTCATATATATCTCAAGCTTGACATATTTAAAAATAATGATTGATTCTTCTCAGGCCACTATACTCTCAACCCCAATTCCTTCCTATCTTAGTAGAGGGCACCATGTTTCAATCAGTTGCTTAGGTTTCTATTTTTCCTGCTCCACCCACTGTCATCTGAGAGAAAATAATCCCAACTTCCCCAATTTTTTTTTCCACTCCACTACCTGACCCTTAAATCATTCACCATCATCTCTCAGCTGACATTGTTGAGTACCCTTTCAACTGGTCTCCTTGTTCCAGTTCTTGCCTTCTCTCATCTATGCTCCATAAAACAATAGGAGATACTGGCTGAAAATATACTGTGGCTCTTCTTTTCTATTTTGCTTTCTTACCTTCCCTCAGAAATTCAGCCCTTTGGATATCGTTCAGCCATAAAAAAGGAAATCCTACCATTTGTGATGATGTGGATGGAACTTGAAGGCATTACACTAAGTGAAGTAAGTCAGAGAAAGACAAATGCTGTAAGATTTCACTTACACGTGGACTCTAAAACAACAAAGCCAAACAAAACAACAACTCATAGGAAAAAAAAATCAGATTTGTGTTTACCAGAGGCAAAGGGTAGGGAGTGTTGGATAAAACTGCTCAAAAGATACAAACTTCCAGTTATAAGATAAATAAATATTGGGGTGAATGTATAACATGATGACTATTGTTAACACTGTTATATGGTATATTTGATTGTTTTTAGGAGAGTCCTTGTTACAAAGGAAAAAAAATTCTTTTTTTTTTGTATCCAAATGAATTAATGGATGTTAACTAAATTTACTGTGATAATCATTTTATAATATATATCAAGTTATTATACTGTACACCTTAAAATTATACAGTGCCATCTGTCAATTATATCTTAATAAAACTGGAGGAAAAAAAAACAATTCAGCCCCAAAGTCATTCATTGGTGCTAAACAAAGGAGGTATCCATGTAGTGGGGAATTAACCACAATGGCCTAGAACTGGGGATCAAAACCTAAGCAGGGCTGAGGAGGACATCTACATGGGGTGATGTCATGGTACATATTGCCAAGCCTGGATGAGTGAAAAGCATATCCAGACAGAGGAGGTGGATACGGTAATAACCCAGCATGGCTGTTGGAGCCTGAGTGCCATTAGGAGATCACCCATACTGGGAAGTAGGGGATCAGGGATTGGTAGTAGAAATTGGAGGTTGACTGCATTCAGGGATACTGTTCAAACAAGTAAATATACCAAATATAGTGGAAGTCAGGTTTCTCACTGTAGGAAAAGGGGCTACAAATACAGAAATGTAGAAAAATAGAATTTGCTTTGTAATGTTGCATTGGAATTGGAGATAGCAGTGTGAATTCACAGTTCCCCATATACAATAATAGACATAAACATAAACATAAATATAAATGTGTGTAAACACACATGTATACACACATGTATACAGGTATATATGTATACCTCCCTAGCTCTGTCCTTTGAGAAAGCCTGGGAGATATAACACCCTAGTAGCAATACGTGCATATCTTGGTTTCTAAATACCATCCTCTACTAAAAGAAACAAAGGACTTCTTAGTGAAATGGATAATCCCAAGGCTGAGGTAGGGGAAGTACAAGATGAGCCTGGAACATGTTTTATGTCAGAAACTAAGGAAGTGCTCAAAAATGATGGGAACGTGTCAAAAAACATAGAAGCTAATTTGAAAGAGCTCCCATGGGTCAAATCTGAAACTATTTAGCATCAAAATTAATAGTGATAGTAATAAGATGGAAATCTATACTGACTAATCTATACTGATACAAATCAATAAATGAATAGAATAGATTGGATGTTTCAATGGGAATGGGAAAGCTGGGAAGCACCTCTCCACAAAATATTTATTAATTACAAGGGAGGGAGAAGCCTACCTGATGTCCTCCTAATTCAGGAGATCAAAGTTAAAATCACCAGCAACGAATGGGTTAATCAAAACCATGTGCCACCTGATAGGATGCAATGCATCCCTTCTATGATATTCCTGCCAAAGAAGCATAACTGGAATCCAACCATAAAGTAGTATCAGAAAACCCCAAACCAAAAGACTGTCTACAAAGTAACAGCCTGCAAATCTTCAAAAATGTCAAGACCATGACTGTCAAGACAGGATTGAGGAAGCAGGCAGATTGAAGGAAACTAAAGTAACATGACAACTAAAAGAAAAGCATGATTCTGGATTAAATAATTTTGATATAAAGGACATTACTACAATAACTGGTAAAACTTGAGTAGGGTCTGAGGTTAGTATTGATTTGATTTTTTTAATTTTGATTATTGCATTTTGGTTAGTAGAACATCCTTATTGTAAAGTGCTTAGTGTGATGGGTCATGTGATAGGTAGTTGCTAAGATGGTTCTCATGATACCCACCTCTTGATATGCATGCCCAATCTCCTCCCATTGAGTGTATTTATACTCAGGGATTCACTTCTAATTATTAGAAAACAACAGAAGTGATAGCATAGCACTTAATAGATTAGGTTGTAGCAAGTCTGTGTCTCCCAGCTTGGCTGCTTTTTCTCCTTTTCTTGCTCACTCACTCTGAAACAGGTCAGCTGCCATGTTGTGTGATGCCCTTGAGAGAGAGCTACATGGCAAGGAGCTGAGGGAGACCTGTAAGGAAGCTTGTGAGGAACTGAGTCCTCAGCAAGACCTTGGGTCAGTAACATATGCGGAAGCAAATCCTGTCAACAACCACCTGAGAAAACTTGGAATTGTTGTTACAGTCAAGTGTTCAGGTAAGACTATAGCCCCTCTCATACTTCTTTTTTTTTTTTTTTAAGATTTTATTTATTTGACAGACAGAGATCACAAGTAGGTAGAGAAACAGGTAGAGAGAGAGGAGGAAGCAGGCTCCCTGCTGAGCAGAGAGCCCAATGTGGGGCTCGATCCCAGGACCCTGGGATCATGACCTGAGCTGAAGGCAGAGGCTTTAACCCACTGGGCCACCCAGGCACCCCATCTCATACTTTTCTTGTAGCCCATGAAAGACTATGAGACAGAGGAGCAAGCTAAGCCAGGCCCAGATTCTGACCTACAGAAACTTTGAGATTATAAAGCTATTTTAAACCACTAAATTGTGGGATGATTTGTTACACAGCAATAAATAACAAACACAGAGTATCATACTGCAACTTATTCTCAAATGGTTCTGGAGGAAGAGCTATACTTTAAGACTGAGATTGTTTTAAAAACATGTGTGTGTGTGTGTGTGTGTGTGTGTGTTAGATTATGTCTCTTCCCTGATAAAAGCTCTTTATGGGCTTCCTATCACACTTAACAAAATCCAAATTCCTTATTACTCTCTTGGTCATTTTTCCTTCTCACCCTTCTCAACTTCTGCCACACTGGTTTTCTTTCAGTTCTTTGAACAAACCTTGAGAGGGCCTTTGAATTTACTTTTCCCCCTACCTGAGATGCTCATCCCCCATTCCACATGACTATCCCTTTCACATTCTTTGAATCTCATCTTAAACACCCACTTAAGATACCCCTTAATCCGTACTTATATTCTCTTTCTCAGCCCCTCTCTGGTTTCATTCATATGCTTATCAGATTTTGTAATTATTTTATTTGGGTACTTGCCTTTGATAAAGATAAGCCTTGGGGGGAATCATCCTTCTCCTCTACACCACTGCATCCTTAGTACCTAACACAGAGTAAATATTATTTAATATTTGTTGAATAAATGTATTAACATATGCTTGATGACTTGGGTAGAATTTTCAAAAGCAAAGTTTCATTTGTCCTGCCTCCAAAAAAATTTTTTTAAAGTTACACAGAAAATAAATTTTAAAAATTTAAAAAATAAATTTTAAAGTTATACAGAAAAAGTTTAATTTTATTTACATAGGCAATGAAGCCTGATCATAATAGACTTTTTATATTCCAATATCAAAATTGATTGTGTATATAGAATTGAAAAACCAGGTCATCATAGCCCTTTTCTATATTACTTCCATTTTCTCCTGTCTAAAAGTTGGTTTTGTTTATTCTATTCTCTTAGTCCCTATTTTACAGATACCCCATCTTAGAATTTTACGCAATGTATAGTACAATTTCATATGCATATAACAGTGTCATCTTCCAAGAATCCCAGGAATGGTCTCCACATAGATTTAGTGGGCCACAGAGCTGGCTTTGTTGGTGAGTCTGGAAACCCTCTCAGACAGCTACAAGCCCCCTCCTGCTTCAACAATTCAGTACCACCAGGGAAGAGAAAAAAAAGTAAGAGAAAGAGCCCTAAGTCTCCCAGTTTGTTTCTGCCAGAATATATCATTTCCAGGTCATGTTTCTGCAGCACCCATGTCATGGAGTGAGCACACGCTGTCAATATGAAGAGGAGAGTAGCTCTTTTGACAGATCCCACATCTACATTCCAGACCCATTATAGCAGGAGAGCGTGTTCCCCTTGAATGAGCTGCCACTCCTTCAGCTGGGGAATTGCTGGAGGAATTCTCAGGGTCAAAGCCTAGAAGAGACTGTGTCTCTGCTTGTCATATATATTCATAGGACAGAGTTATTATATTTAAAATTGGGGTCAGGTGTGAGGAGGGACAAACAGGCAGGAACACAGCATGTCTCCCCAGAAGGTGCTACCTGCCATTTCACATTCTCACCATGTAAGCACGTTCAGCTCAAACCTGGAATCATAAATTAAGTGAACTTCAGAATTAACCTCCTTTTGTAAAAACCTCACATTTCTGAATGTAGCTTTCAAGAAATGGGCAAGCAAACATCTTAATGAAAATTATGAACTCTGCCTAATTGCCCATTACCTTCAAATTCTAGATTCTGGATATGAGGAGATTGGGGAGGAAGGCAAAAAGAGGTAAGTAATATGTGTGATTGAGAATTTAAAGTAATGATCATATTCAATGGACTTGAGGAAAGAGTGTAGGACCTTAATGAGAGATAAACAACAAAGACCTCAACAAAGAAATAAAAATAAAATAAAATAAAAAAGAACTAATCAGAGATGAAGAACTCAATAACTGAAAATAAAAATATGCTATGTGGAAAATAGTACACTGAGGAAACAGAAAAACAGATCAGCAACCTGGAAGACAGAGTAATGGAAAGCACTAATCAAGCTGAACAGGAAAAAGGAAAAAAATAATAAAAAATTAAAGTAGACTAAGATAATTCAGTAACACCATCAAACATAATAACATTCTCATTACTTATCCAGAAGAGAAGAAAAAGGGAGCAGAAAATTTATTTGAAGAAATAAAAGCTGAAAAATTCCCAAATCCTGAGAGGTAAACAGAAATCTAGATCCAGAGCCCCCAACAAAATCAATCCAAGGAGATACACACCAAGGCAATGGTAATTAAAATGGCAAAAAAAAAAAAAATAGTAATAAAGAATTTGAAGGGTTACAGGAGAAAAGACAGTTACATACATAGGAAATCCCATAAATCTTTAAGCTGATTTTCAGCACAAATTTTATAGGCCAGAAGAAAGTTGCATGATATACCCAAAATGCTTAAAGGGAAAAAACTGCAGCTAAAAATACTCTAACCAGCAAGGCCATCATTCACAATAGATGGAGAAACAGAGAGTCCCCCCCCCACCAAATTAAATGAATTCATGACCACTAAACCAGCCCTATAAGAGATGTTAAAGGGAATCTATGAGTGGAAAACAAAAACCATAAATAAGAGTAAGAAATATAGGAAGCACAAACACAAAAACAAGTGCATCTGTAAAAATTTGTCAAAATTAAAGGGTGCAAAATATGATACCAAATAACTGCAACACTGAGGGGAGAGAACTAAAGGATTTCAAAATTAAGCAATCATCAGCTTAATATGAACTGCTATATGCATAAGATGTCATATACAAACCTAATGGTAACCAGAAATCAAGAACCAGTAATAGATGTGCAAAAGATAAAGAGAAAGCCAGAAAACCATGAGAGAAGATAGCAAGAGAAGAAATGGGCAGAGAGGGATTATTAAAAAAAAATAACACAACTAACAAAATGACAATAAGCACATACCAATAAATAATAACTTTGAATGTAAATGGACTAAATACTCTAATGAAAGGAATAAGGTGATAGGATGGATAAAAAAGCAATACCCATCCATATGCTGCCTACAAGACTCATTTCAGACCTAAAGACCCATACTGATTGAAAAGTAAAGGATGGAAAAGTATTTATCATGCAAATGGAAGTGAAAGAAAGTTGAGGCAGCAGCACTTATTAAGACAAAAGAGACTTTAAAACAAAGACCATAGGGGCGCCTGGGTGGCTCAGTGGGTTAAAGCCTCTTTCTTCAGCTCAGGTCATGATCCCAGGGTCCTGGGATCAAGCCCTGCATCGGGCTCTCTGCTCAGTGGGGAGCCTGCTTCCTCATCTCTCTCTGTCTGCCTCTCTGCCTACTTGTGATCTCTGTCAAATAAATAAATAAATAAATAAACTTAAAAAAAAAGACTGTAATGAGCCAGAGAAGGACATAATCATAAAAGAAACAATTTAATAAGAAGATATAACAATTGTATATATTTATGCACCAACATGTGAGCATCCAAATACATAATAAAGTAGGTAATAACAAACATAAAGGAAGTAATCAATAGTAATACAATCATAGTAGGGAATATTCACACCCCACTGACATCACAAGATAGATCATCCAAAAAGAAAATCAGTAAGAAAACAGTGTCTTTGATAGATACATTGGACCAGATGGATCTAACAGGTGTATTCAGAACATTCTATCCTAAAACAGCAGATATGCATTATTTTCAAGTGTACGTGGAACAATCTCTAGAATAGATTATATTTAAGCCACAAAACAGGTCTGAACAAATTTAAAAAGATTGAAATCATACTATGCATCTTTTCTAATCACAACATTATGAAACTAGAAATTAACCACAAGAGAAAATCTGGAAAGAACACAAATACATGGAGGGTTGCAAGAGAAAAGAAGACCAAATACATGGAGGTTAAATAACATGCCACTAAACAATGAATGGGTCAACCAAGAAATCAAAGAGGAAATTTAAAAAATACATGGAGACAAATGAAAATAAAAACACAACAGAACAAAATTATTGGGATTCTGCAAAAGCAGTTCTAAGAGGAAAGTTTAGGGCAATACAGACCTACCTCAAGAAGCAAGAAAATTTTCAAATAAACAACCTAACCTTATACCAAAAATAGCTAGACAAAGAACAAACAAAACCCCAAACTAGCAGAAAGAAGGAAATAGGGATTAGAGCAGAAATAAATGAAATAGAAATTTAAACACAATAGAACAGATCAATAAAACTAGAAGCTGATTCTTTGATAAGATTAACAAAATTGAGAAACCTTTAGCAGACTCATCATAAAAAGAGAGAGATAAAGAGAAGGAGAGAGAGAGAGAGAGAGAGAGAGAGAATACTCAAATAAACAAAACCAGAAATGAAAGAGGAGAAATAACACCAACACCATAGAAAGATAAAGGATTATAAAGGAATATTATGAAAGATTATGTGCCAACAAATTGGACAAACTAGAAGAAATGGATAAATTCCTAGAAATATACAACCTCCCAAAACTGAATCAGGAAGAAATAGAAAATTTGAACAGACCAATCACCAGAAATGAAATGGAATCAGTAATCAAAAAACTCCCAACATGGGGAAGGAAACAAGACAGTGGAGGAGTAGCAGACTGAAATGACATCAGGTCCAAGAAGTTCAGCTAGATAGTTATAAAACCATTCCTAACACCTATAAACTCAACAGGAGATAGAAAAGAAGAAGAGCAGCGGTTCTAGGAACAGAAAATCAACCACTTTCTGAAAGGTATGATGTGCAGAGAAGTAAATCTGAAGTGATGGGAAGATAGATCATGGGGAGAGGCGCTGGATCTCAGTAAGCGGTGGAGCAGCAGAGCACAATATCAGAACTTTTAGAAGTCTTTTCCACTGAAGGACACCATTCCAGAGGCTAAGTGGGGGTGCAGCCCTCACAGGGACTGTGTGGCCTCAGGTCCTGCAGGGTCACAGGAAGACCAGGAGTGTCTGAGTATGGCAGATATCCCAGGTATCAGAGCAGAGAAGCTGACTACAGAGACAGAGCTGAGGTGTGGGCTCTCAGCTTGGGGTTACCTTAAACTGTGATCCAAGGCACTGTTGGGCAACTGCTCTTCAAGCAGGGACCCCACAAGTGGCAAATCCGGAGAACCTCCCCTGCCCCCCCCGACTCCATCATCCTCTGGGAGGAGTGGCACAGGAGCACATGGCTGGAATCTGCTGTTTGGAGACTCCAAACAGGACCATGTGCCAGAGATAGAAACATTCAGTCACAGGCCGGGTGAGATCAGAGTGCAGCTGGAGACCAGGGAGAAGGGAGGAATTGACTGCTTTTCTCTGAGGGCACACTGAGGAGTGGAGCCCTGAGGTCTTGGCTCCTCCAGGCCAGAAATTGGGAGGCCGCCATTTTCATTCCTGTCCTCCAAAGCTCTATGGAAAGCTGTTCAGAGAACAAAAGCTACCGAGAGTGAACCTGAGCAGATTACTTAGCCTGTCCCCTGGCAAGCGTGGTGCAATTCCACCTCAGGCAAAGACATTTGAGAATCACTGCAACAGCCCCTCCCACAGAAGATCAGCAAGAATATCCAGCCAAGATCAATGATAATGGCAGAACTGCAGAGCTAGGGGAAAGCAATGCATAGAATTCATGGCTTTTTTTCAGCTTAGGGTTTCCTTAAATGATCATTTACTCTTGCAAACTTAAATTTTTTAATTTTATTTTTTTCTTATTCTACTTTTCTAACCTTTCCTCTTTCCTCTTTTAACATTTTTAAACTAGTTTATCTTAACACTACCTTATGCTGAGTGAAATAAGTCAAGCAGAGAGAGTCAATTATCATATGGTTTCACTTACTTATGGAGCATAAGGAATAACATGGAGAACATTGGCAGATGGAGAGGAGAAGTGAGTTGGGGGAAATTAGAGGGGGAGACAAACCATGAGAGACTGTGGGTTCTGAGAAACAAACCGAGGGTTTTGGAGGGGAGGGAGATGGGGGGTTGGGGGAGCCTGTTTGTGGGTATTATGGAGGAAACATATTGCAGGGAGCACTGGGTGTGGTGCATAAACAATGAATGCTGAAACACTGAAAATAAATAAAATAAAATGAAAAAAAAGAAAAAGCTTTTTAAACTATCATTATTATAGTCATATTTTATTCCTTCATTGTATTTAACCTTATTTTTGGTATACATATAGGGTTTTTTTCCTTTAAAATTTTGAGATACAATTTCTTCTAATAGATCAAAATATACCCTAAATCTAGCACATGGCTTGGATCCAGTCTCCAACCTGATCACATTCTCTCCTCTTTTTTTTTTTTCCCAACCAACTCATCTTATCAATTCCTTTTTTAGATTCTTTTTTAAAATTTTGATCTTTACAATCATAGTCCATCCCTTCATCATGTTTACCCTTATTTTTGTATATAGATAAGTTTTTCTTTCTTTAAAAATTTGGGAGGTGGTTTCTTCTAAGAGACCAGAATACACCCAAAATCAAATGGGTGGCTCTGCTCTATTCACCAGTCTAAATATATACATTTTAAAATTTTAAAAATTTTTTTTTCTTTTTAATTTTTCCTCCTATCTTCTCCCCCTAGTTTTGGGTCTCTTCTGAATTGGTTAGTGTACATTTTTCTGGGGTCTTTGCCACCTTTTTAGTATTTTATTTTCTCCTTCATATATTCTTATCTAGATAAAATGACAAGGTAGAAAAGCATACTACAAAAAAAAAAAAAAAAAGAATAAGAGGCAGTACCAATGGCTAGGGACCTAATCAGTATGAACATTGGTAATATGTCAGAACTAGAGTTCAGGATGATGATTCACAAGGTGCTAGCTGAGCTCAAAAAAGGCATGGGAGATACTAGAGAATCCCTTTCTGGAGAAACAAAAGAACTAAAATCTAACCAAGTTGAAATAAAAAAAGCTACTAATAAGGTGCAATAAGAAATGGAGGATCTTACTGCTAGGCAGTAAATGAGGCAGAAGAATTAGTGATGTAGAAGACCAAATGACAGAAAATAAAGAAGCTGAGCAAAAAAGAGACAAACAACTACTGGATCACGAGGGGAGAATTTGAGAGATAAGTGATACCATAAGACAAAACAACATTAGAATAATTGGGATTCCAGAAGAAGAAGAAAGAGAGAGGGGAGCAGAAGGTATATTAGAGAAAATTATCGTAGAGAATTTCCCTAATATGGCAAAGGGGACAAGCATCAAAATCCAGGAAGTACAAAGAATCCCCCTCAAAATCAATAAGAATAGGTCCACACCCTGTCATCTAATGGTAAAATTTACAAGTCTTAGCCACAAAGAGAAAATCCTGAAAGCAGCCCAGGAAAAGAAGTCTGTAACATACAATGGTAAAAATATTAGATTGGCAACAGACTTATCCAGAGACCTGGCAGGCCAGAAAGAACTGCCATGATATATTCAGAGCACTAAACGAGAAAAACATGTAGCCAAGAATACTATATCCAGTTAGGTTATCAATGAAAATAGGAGAGATAAAAAGCTTCCAGGACAAACAAAAACTGAAAGAACTTGAAAACACCAAACCAGCTCTACAGGAAATATTGAAAGGGGTCCTCTAAGCAAAGAGAGACCCTTAAAGTAGTAGATCAGAAAGGAACAGAGACAATATACAGTAACAGTCACTGTACAGGCAATACAATGGCACTAAATTCATATCTCTCAATAGTTACCCTGAATGTAAATGGGCTAAATGCACCAATCAAAAGACATAGGGTTTCAGAATGGATAAAAAAACAAAACCCATCAATATACTGCCTACAAGAAACTAATTTTAGACCCAAAGACACCTCCAGATTGAAAGTGAGGGGGTGGAAAACAATTTACCATGCTAATGGACATCAGAAGGAAGCTGGGGTGGCAATCCTTATATCAGATCAATTAGATTTTAAGCCAAAGACTATAATAAGAGATGAGGAAGGACACTATGTCATACTCAAAGGGTCTGTCCAACAAGAAGATCTAACAATTGTAAATATCTATGCCCCTAACATGGGAGCAGCCAACTATATAAGCCAATTAATAACAAAATCAAAGAAACACATTGACAAGAATACAATAACAGTATGGGACTTTAACACGCCCCTCACTGAAATGGACAGATCATCCGAGCAAAAGATCAACAAGGAAATAAAGGTCTTAAATGACACATTGGAGCAGATGGACATCACAGATATATACAGAACATTCCACCCCAAAGCAACAGAATACACATTCTTCTCTAGTGCTCATGGAACATTCTCCAGAATAGATCACATCCTGGGTCATGAATCAGGCCTCAACTGGTATCAAAAGATTGGGATCATTCCCTGAATATTTTCAGACCACAATGCTCTGAAGTTAGAACTCAATCACAAGAGGAAAGTTGGAAAGAACTCAAATACATGGAGGCTAAAGAGCATCCTACTAAAGAATGAATGGGTCAACCAGGAAATTAAAGAAGAATTGAAAAGACTCATGGAAACAGATGAAAATAAAAACACAACTCTTCAAAATCTGTGGGACACAGCAAAGGCAGTCCTGAGAGGAAAATATATAGCGATACAAGCTTTTCTCAAGAAACAAGAAAGGTCTCAAGTACACAACCTAACCCTACACCTAAAAGAGAAAGAATAGCAAAGAAAGCCTAAACCCAGCAGTAGAAGAGAAATAATAAAGATCAGAGCAGAAATCAATGAAATAAAAACCAAAAGAACACTATAACAAATCAATGAAAATAAGAGTTGGTTCTTTGAAAGAATTAATAAGATTGATAAATCCCTGGCTAGACTTATCAAAAAGAAAAGAAAAAGGACCCAAATCAATAAAATCATGAATGAAAGAGGAGAGATCACAACCAACACCAAAGAAATACAAACAATTATTAGAACATATTATGAGCAACTATACACCAGGAAATTTGACAATCTGGAAGAAATGGATGCATTTCTAGAGACATATAAACTATCACAACTGAACCAAGAAGAAATAGAAAACCTAAATAGACCCATAACCAGTAAGGAGATTGAAGCAGTCACCAAAAATCTCTCAAATAACAAGAGCCCAGGACCAGATGGCTTCCAAAGGGAATTCTACCAAACATTTAGTATATGTGCTGCCGAAGCAAGCATTCTACCAAACATTTAAAGAATTACTACCTATTCTCCTGAAACTCTTCCCCAAAATGAAAATGGAATAAAAACTTCCAAAATCATTTTATGAGGCCAGCATTACCTTGGTCCCAAAACCAAAGACCCATCAAAAAGGAGAATTACAGACGAATATCCTTGATGAACACAGATGTGAAAATTCTCACCAAAATACTAGCCAATAGTATCCAACAATACATTAAAAGGATTTTTCTCCACGACCAAGTGGGATTTATCCCTGGCTGCAAGTTTGGTTCAACATCCACAAATCAATCACTGTGATACAGTACATTAATAAAAGAAAGAGCAAGAACCATATGATACTCTCAATAGAGGCTGAAAAAGCATTTGACAAAGTACAGCATCCCTTCCTGATCAAAACTCTTCAAAGTGTAGGGATAGAGGGCATATACCTCAATATTATCAAAGCCATCTAAGAAAAACCCACCACAAATATCATTCTCAATGGAGAAAAACTGAGAGCTTTTCCCACTAAGGTCAGGAATACAGCAAGGATGTCCATTATCATCACTGCTATTCAACATAGTACTAGAAGTCCTAGCCTCAGCAATCAGACAACAAAAAGAAATTAAAGGCATCCAAATTGGCAAAGAAGAAGTCAAACTATCACTCTTTGTAGATGATACGATACTATATGTGGAAAACCCAAAAGGCTCCACTCCACAACGCAGAGTACTAACCACTATACGATCACGGCAAAAGGCTCCACTCCAAAACTGCTAGAGCTTGTACAAGAATTCAGTAAAGTGTCAGGATATAAAATCAATGCACAGAAATCAGTTGCATTTCTTTACACCAACAACAAGACAGAAGAAAGAGAAATTAAGGAGCCAATCCCATTTACAATTGCACCCAAAACCATAAGATACCTAGGAATAAACCTAACCAAAGAGGCAAAGAATCTATACTCAGAGAGCTATAAAGTACTCATGAAAGAAATTGAGGAAGACACAAAGAAATGGAAAAATGTTCCATGCTCATGGATTGGAAGAATAAATATTGTGAAAATGTCTATGCTACCTAAAGCTATCTACACATTTAATGCAATGCCTATCAAAATCCCATCCAATTTTTTCAAAGAAATGGAACAAATAATCCTAAAATTTATATGGAACCAGAAAAGACCTCGAATAGCCAACAGAATATTGAAAAAGAAAGCCAAAGTGGGTGGCATCACAATTCCAGACTTCAAGCTCTATTACAAAGCTGTCATCATCAAGGCAGTATGGTGCTGGCACAAAAACAGACACATAGATCAATGGAACAGAATAGAGAGCCCAGAAATAGACCCTCAACTTTATGGTCAACTAATCTTCGACAAAGCAGGAAAGAATGTCCAATGGAAAAAAGACAGCCTCTTCAACAAATGGTGTTGGGAAAATTGGACAGCCGCATGCAGAAAAATGAAATTGGACCATTTCCTTACACCACACACGAAAATAGACTCAAAATGGATGATGGACTTCAACGTGAGAAAGGAGTCCATCAAAATCCTTGAGGAGAACACAGGCAGCAACCTCTTCGACCTCAACCACAGCAGCTTCTTCCTAGGAACAACGCCAAAGGCAAGGGAAGCAAGGGCAAAAATGAACTATTGGGACTTCATCAAGATCAAAAGCTTTTGCCCACAAAGGAAACAGTTAACAAAACCAAAAGACAACTGACAGAATGGGAGAAAATATTTGCAAACGACCTATCAGATAAAGGGCTAGTAACCAAAATCTATAAAGAGCTTAGCAAACTCAACACCCAAAGAACAAATAATCCAATCAATAAATGGGCAGAGGACATGAACAGACATTTCTGCAAAGAAGACATCCAGATGGCCAACAGACACATGAAAAAGTGCTCCACATCACTGGGCATCAGGGAAATACAAATCAAAACCACAATGAGATACCACCTCACACCAGTCAGAATGGCTAAAATTAACAAGTCAGGAAATGACAGATGCTGGCGAGGATGCGGAGAAAGGGGAACCCTCCTACACTGTTGGTGGGAATGCAAGCTGGTGCAACCACTCTGGAAAATAGCATGGAGTTTCCTCAAAAAGTTGAAAATAGAACTACCCTACAACCCGGCAATTGCACTACTGGGTATTTACCCTAAAGATACAAACGTAGTGATCTGAAGGGGCACGTGCACCCGAATGTTTATAGCAGCAATGTCCACAAAAGCCGAGTTATGGAAAGAACCTAGATGTCCATCAACAGATGAATGGATAAAGAAGAAGTGGTATATATATATATATATATATATATATATATATATACACATACATACACAATGGAATACTATGCAACCATCAAAAGAAATGAAATCTTGCCATTTGCGATGACATGGGTGGAACTAGAGGGTATTATGCCTAGCTAAATAAGTCAATTGGAGAAAGACAACTATCATATGATCTCCCTGATATGAGGAAGTGGAGATGCAATGGGGGTGGGGGTTAAGGGTGTAGGAAACGAATAAATAAAACAAGATGAGATTGGGAGGGAGACAAACCAAAAGAGACTCTTAATGTCATAAACAAACTGAGGGGGGCAGGAGAGAGGGGTGTTGTGAGAGGGTGGTGGGGTTACATTATATGTTTATATAAAAATAAAAAAAAATTTAAAAAAGATGTGGTGTGTATATATATATATACACACATCCATATATATGTATTCCATAATATTCCATTATATATGTATATATGTGATATATTAAGAAACATTGCAGTTATAGAAGATTATTTATAGCACAGTAAGTCATTAACATAAAATTTACATACATATAAACAATCTATGTTGTTTATCAACATAGATTTAGAAACGTAAGAACAAGGGCAGAATCACAAAATTCACAATAGCACTTAACTCTGAAGAGACAGATGAGGAGAAATGTGACCCAGGAAAGGTGTATAGGAGATTTCAACTTTAATGGTAGTAGTTTATTAAAGGATTGATAAAATATAGACAATAAAATATGATATAATATTAATATTTGTTAATTCTGGGTTATAGCTACATGGGCATTTATTTTTTTATCTTTTAAAAATTACTTTTGGTATTCAAATTATTTTTCAAAATAAGGAGGGTATGTGGCATGATGAGCACTGGTGTTGTACACATCTAATGAATTGTTGAACACTACATCAAAATTCATGATGTACTATATGTTGGCTAACTGGTTATAATAAAAATAAATAATGGCAGTTTATAAATTTAAGAAAATAGTAAAACAAGGTAAGTTGGGTTTTTAAAAGAGTATTAACAGGGTGGCATTTATCATCATAAAAAGCTTAATAAAGTCATGCCCAGGGCAGGGACAGGGCAGGGACAGGGCAGGGAGTGAACCCTAAGCCCCTTCACCATTTCATTCCTGCTTAGGAGTCTACACCTGAGCCCCAGAGTGAATTTCCACTCCTTCAGGTCACCTGGCTGACTCCACCAAATCTGTCCTTTCTTAGTTTACACATCCTTCTTTGGAGGAAGTATTTTCCATCTTGTGTGAGTGAGTTGTAATTCCCTCCTTTGAGCTGGAGAAGTCCTCTGTGTGTGCCTCCTCCTTGCAGTATAACTCTCGTATAATTTCTTGTTTACCGGTTTGTCTCCCCTGTGAGATTGTTGGCTCCCTAGTCTGTGTGAGAGCTCTTGCTGGCCTGGTTCCCAGCCCTAACTACAAGTATCCCACATTTCTGCTGAATTTTACAGATTCAGCCAGACACGGTTTGCAGTGGGCCTCTCTGCTGGCAGCGACAGAAAGAGGGTACTGATTGCCTGAAGATGCCAGTAGGAAATATTCAAGACAAACCATCTACTGAGAACCCTTTACCTGGGGCTGGACTTGCATTTCAGAATCATTGATGTCTGTAGCTGATTTTCATGGGCTGGGGGTAGGTTCAATGTTTAAAAATCAGCTGATCTTCACTGATGCCTTTCCTCCTTGCTTTATCTAAACACACAAATAGTGAAAGTTGGCTCAGAAATGATTCAAAATTGAATTTTTCTTTTATAACCTCCACTCAGAATCCCCCATGTTACAGTTTTCTACATAAAAAAGGCAAGTCTCAGCCCTACAGAAAACATCCTATAGATATTTTCCTCTTTTTGCCATTCTGCCAAATTTTTTAAAAATGTAGGAACCATATCGGCCATACCCATTGTTCAGTATTGGGTAAAACATGGTGAAAACACACCCATCAAGCTTGACCTTAACCCATTCTTAGTTTTAAAACCAAAATTCAATATTGCTTGCTGTCCCTTGGTTTGAGAGCTACCGGTCAGAACATGTCAAAGGGCATGAACTCCATTCTGATCTTTGAGGAACACAGTGCAGCCAGGATCCATGCATACAGCTGAATCAAGGATCCTGTGGTAGGCTGTGTAGCCATGGCTGAGTGTTCCCTGCCCCTTCCCACACTCTGCCTGTCCCTGATGCTGCACATCCTGGCTGGAGGGTGCACTGTCCTCCCTAGGGGCAGCACTTGGTCATATGACTTGTTTTGGCCAGTGAAATGTGAGCGCAAGTGAAAGTGGGCCTATCCAGCAGAAAGTTCAAAGAGGCATGGTGGTTTTCTCCCAGCATCCTTGATCTACTTTTCTCTTTAGTAGCCTCTTTAGCCTCAATTCCAGAATAAAGCAGATACATGGAGCTAACTTGCAACTGATACATAATGTGAGCCAAGAGGAGAAACAACAAGATAGAAATGCTTTATTTTTGAAGCCATTAGTATTTTAAGGTTGTTGGTTACTGTAACATAACCTGCTGAAAGGTGACTGATAGAGAATTTTAAAAATCAGAACAAATTGGAAATGCACTCTACACAGTAAGCACCAGGTTGCTGGACAGCCTCCTGTCTGCCACTTATAGCAGGAGCTCTGTCGAAAGTGAAAGGGAACTTTGCAATAGGCCAGACTCTTTTCTTCTGCAAGGCCAGCTGTAGCAAATATTCTCTTTCTGGTACAAAAGCTAGCAAAAAGCTTCCTGGGTCAGTCTTTCTTTTCCTTCCTTCCTTCCTTTTTCCTTCCTCTCTTCCTTTTTCCTTCCTTCCTCCCTCCTTCCCTTCCTTCCTTCCTTCCTTCCTTTCTTCCTTCCTTCCTTCCTTCCTTCCTTCCTTCCTTCCTTCCTTCCTTCCTTCCTTCCTTCCTTCCTTCCTTCTTTCCTTCTTTCCTTTCTTCTAACCCCAGTTCATCTCAAATACTTAGAATCTTCTGAGTTCAGAACAAGTTCCAGTATTCCACCTAAATTCCTAGGGAGATCTTTAACAAATTTCTCATCTG
>ML103895.1:0-22126 GCA_003697995.1 Taxidea taxus jeffersonii
AAAAAAAATTAAAAAGCTCTTTAAAAAAAGTGTGTATATAATTTGCTTAAATATTACCAACTTATATCAGTTTGCATTCCCACCAGCAATGTATAAGTGGACAGCTTTATCAAAAGAATGTAAGTCATACATTTTAATTTTCACCAACTTGAGAGAAAAGTTTTCTTATTTAAAAAGTTTTATAAAAAATTTGTATTTCCCCAGGCACCTGGGTGGCTCAGTGGGTTAAAAGCCTCTGCCTTTGGCTCAGGTCATGATCCCAGGGTCCTGGAATCGAGCCCCATGTCGGGCTCTCTGCTCAGCGGGGAGTCTGCTTCTCCCTCTCTCTGCCTGCCTCTCTACCGACTTGTGATCTCTGTCTGTCAAATAAATAAAATCTTTAAAAAAAATTTGTATTTCCCTATGAGTGAATTTGAACATCTTTTCATATGTTTAAGGGCCATTTTTATATCTGCTTTAGTGAATTATATGTTTACTTGTTTTCTCTATTTTTCCCTTGGGTTTTTTGGTCCTTTATTCCTTTATTTTAAGTGTTCTTTATATATTAGTGATATTCACCCTTTGTAACATAGTATCCTATTTCTAAGAGTGTCCTGATGTATGGACTGCGCTAGCCAGGCAGTTGCCCATAGTGTCCTATTTCTAATATCATAGTTTGGGTTTTCCTTGTTTTTTTGTGCTTTATAGAAATAAAGTCATACTCATAAATTGTTTCTGATGAGAGTGTGATTTTTACTCTAAGCAACCAAATTACAGCTGAGCAGAATTTTCTTCTTAGTGATACTTAAGTTTTTATCATTTTGCAGTTTTTTTTTCAGTCCTGAGAATAACATTTATTATTCAGAGTTGTTTCTCTTCTTATTGCTCTGTCAATTTCTATCCTGTCTTCTATTCCCAGAGTAAATGATGGCTTCTTTCTGAAGTCTCTATAGAACTCTCCAAGGTCAGGTCGACTTGGATGTTCCTTTTTTTATATTCCCATTGTACTTTGTAGTTTCTTTAATGACATTTACATGATTGTAATTGTTGCTGTGTTGTTTCTCCTTACCTGACTTTAAGCCATTTGAAGGCTGAGTCCTGACTATTTTTGTGTTTCTGGCATAGTTCTGTATTTGGTATATAGTAAGTGCTCAATAAATATTATTGAAAGAACTGGTGTAGTAAGAGATAGGAAAGAGGTAATGTCATTGTAGGGAAAAATTTGTCCTTGAGGAACAGGTGGAATTTGAATAATCAAAGAAGAGGGTGAGAGAAGAGGGCTAGCAAAGGGATGGGATGGGGATGAGCATGGTATGTATAGTGAACAGTGAAGATACTTTTCTGATTGGAACATGTTTGTTTTTTCTTGTATTCATCATATCTTTACTGTGTATCTGCTATATGAAAGGCACTGGTTTAAGTGATACAAAACACAGATTTTTGAAATCTGGTACTTTGGGAAAGTAGTCGGAAGTAAGATTAGGAAGGTAAAGAGGAGCGGGATTTTAGAGGACCTTGAAAGAAAGGCATAGGTGTTGCGCTTTAAGATTGATAAGAGGTACCAAGTGAAGGATCTGCTGGAAGCTGTTATTTCCCTGATGTTTTTAGGAGGGAGGTACATGTGTGGATGGGGTAAGAGAGTAATAGAAAGTGATATTGAGGGGCATCTGGGTGGCTCAGTTGGTTAAGCATCTGCCTTCAACTCAGGTCATGACCCCAGGGTCTGCTCAGTGGGGAGGCTGCTTCTTCCTCTCCCTCTGCCTGCTGCTCCCTTTGCTTGTGCTCTCTTTCTCTGTCAAATAAATAAATAAGCTTAAAAAAAAAGACCTTGGCTAGGTCAGAGGATATGAGATTATAGAGATGGGGTTAAGAATGAGAGAGTATGATGGTTTTTCAGGAACTCTGAACTTTAGGAACTTTACTTTTTAGATAACTTGTGTGAGTGTTAGGGTAGCTTTCTGAACTAAGCACAATAGGAGAGGTAATACGTTTTCCTAGCAGAGGAAAAAGTGGGTTTAGTTTGAGACACATTGAACTTCTCTACCCACACTTTTCCCTATCCCATTTAATGGCTATTCCATTGTGCACCGACTGCTATCTTTGGATTCATTTTTGATTCTTCTTTTTATCTCATATCCATATTCACATTGCTATAAAATCTTGTCCATTTTAAAATACATCCAACGGTTGATCACTTTTCACCCTCTTCAGAACCTACCGCTCTGGTCCTAACCACTATCATTTCTCACCTAATTATTATAGTAACTTCCTAACTGATCTCCCTGTTTATGCCCTTGTCCCCTTGTCTGTTTTCAACCCAGCTTCTGAATGATTCTTAAAAAAATCAAGTCATCCATCTCTCTGCATAAAACTCTTCTTTCCTGGAGTAAAAGTCACAGACCTCAAGGAGGGCTTACATGTCCCCCTCCCCTTTCTCTCTCATTTTCTTCTATTCTTTCTTCCTTTCGCTCACTTCACTCCAGCCACACTGGCCTTCTTGCTGGTCCTTGAACTAGTCAGGTGTACTCCATCCTGAAGTTACTGTATTTCCCTTTCCTTTGACTAGAGGGCTCTTGCCCCAGTCATTGGCACAGCTCACTCCCTACTTTCGGGTCTTTACTCATATGTCACTTTTTTAGTGAATCCTTCTCTGACAGTCCAGTTTGAAATTATAGTTCTCTTCCCTGCTGAATGTTCTTTCCCTTTGATTAATTTGTCTCCTTAGCCTTTGTCACCATCTACATGTACACTAAACATATTTTATTTTCATCTCTTCCCACTGGAATTTAAGATCCATAAGAATGAGGATTTTTGCTTTATTCACTGCTGTACCTCTAGCACTGAAAACTGTTAGCATATAATAGGTGCTCAATATTTGCTGAATGACTAAATTAATTAATGGAGTGCCTGGGATATCTTGGAATAGATGCTTGCTATTTATTTATACCCTAATTAATTTCACGAAGAAGTAGAGGCAAGAAAGTGTCTAGTAGACAGGGGTGCCTGGGTGGCTCAATCAGTTAGGTGTCTGCCTTCAGCTCAGGTCATGATCCTGGGGTCCTGGGATGGAGCCCTGCATTGAGCTCCCTGCTCAGCAGGGGAACCTGCTTTTCCCTCTCCCTCTGTCCCTCCCCTCTCTTGTGTCCTCTCTTTCTCTCTCTCAGATAAACAGATAAAATCTTTAAAGAAAGAAGCTCTCCAGTAGACAAACAGGAACCCATTAAAATGGCTTAGAGTGGAAGAAGGATTTGCATGAAGCCATGGCAGTACATGAGATAGCTTAGAGAAATAAAGAGTCAGAAGAGGATTAGGGATGGGATTCTGGAAACACCTCCGTGTAAGCACTGTTCTTTGACTTTGCTAAGCAGGAACCTAGGCCTTGTGCTTCAGAGGTCCTCATTGGGCCTTTGTTCAGTTTTACCCCTCCTGATAGAATGAGGATATGGATGGGGGGCGGGGAGATGCACAAGGAAACTAGTTCATTTGATACCCATTTCTACATTAAGGTCTGAGTATTTGAACCCCAGAATTCCCTTCCCATGTGGCCCTTCAAAAGCCTCTTCTCTGATTCTCTCCTCTCTTGACTGAACACATGTATGGGCTTTTCTAGGCTTAAGTGATGACCAAGCAACTGCTGTGTGCAGGCATGTGGCCAGAACTTGGACATGTGGGATGGGATGTGGACATGTATACATATAAGGCTCCTTAATGAATGGAGTGGAACTAAAGGTGGGAGGAGAGAAAGGGGAAGGCTCCCCAAAACTTGAGTGATTCCCATGCCACTATAGAACTTGAGGGAGTTTGAGAATTCCAAATCAGAACTTAGCCTTTTAGGTTGTTATAAAAGTATATATGTCAAGATGGGAGGATAGAATAATAATTTAACAGCTTGTTAGCTTGATTTATAACTTTAAAATATTTAGACACGTAGAATGTAGGCTTCCATTTGTACTCTTGCTCCAAGCCCCCAAAATTAGGGGTTGGCCTACAGGAGGGAATTGAAAAAGAGTAGTTAGAGAGGGAGAAGATAAATTCAAGATAGAGTTTCAAGGAGGGAATGATCAGTAGTGTCAAATACTTCAGAGACATTAAGTCCTGTGAAAACAGATGTATCCATTGGATTTGACCGACAATCGGAATTTAGTAAAATTTCATTTGGTGGTGACAGATGCCAAACTTCCATAAAAGGAGGAACACCTGAGGAATTAGGAAGTGGAGACAGAAGTTAGGAGATTTCCCCCCAGATTCATCTCTGAGAAAGGAGCAAACTAGAACAGTAGCTGGAGAGCTTTGCAGGGTCATGGAGGACGACTTTCCTGTGTTTAAGATGAAAGGGTCTTACAGATGCTGCCATTTTGAGGGGAAGGACCCGATGTTAGTAAGAGAAGGTTAAGGAAAAGGAGGGAATAATTGATGGAGCAAGGCCTAACATCTAGTACATAGGTTGTTCGATTAGCCTCTGAAGGGAGGGGGCTGTTTGAGGAGGCTCGGGATGTTTGGATATGTATGGAAGCTAGGTGTGGAGGGTGAGAGAGCAGGAATGTGACTTAATAGACAGCATATCATTGATTTTGTGTTACAGTAGTTTTTGGGTTAGGGTTTTTAAACCTGACTTTATAATCCTGGTCATCAGGGTTTATGCTTGCAGCCAGATGTTAAAATCCTGTTGGTTACTTGAAATACAGCCCATGGTATGAGGCCTAGGCCATAGCATGTTGGGTCTGTCTGTATTCAATAATTTGACAATTTAGTGGTGACTTAAAATTTTAAGTTTGATAAAGACTTCTGATTCCTCAATAACCTAGAAATAATTTCTTTATTATGTTCATTATATAATGTGTGTTATCAGGATTTGGAGATGGCTTATTGTAAGAAGTACATATTATCTGAATCACACCTATTTTGGGCAAAATATTTTCAAATAGAATTATATTAATACTGTCTTTTCCCCCCCCACATAGTAGTTCCAAAGAACTGCTGGTTTATATTTTAGCTCTTACCAACTTGTGAAAATAGTGAAGGATGATTACACTACTTAACAATCAAATTGTAAGTAAACTTTATTTCTGCTATTATTACTTAAGTGTTAAGAAAACAGATATTGAAAATAGTCATTACCTTTTATGATAGTAGTAAGCTTTAGTGTGATATAAACTGTGGATTTTTACTAATTTTTGCTGTTAAAGTACAAATACATCCTATCCCATTGTCTGTGATAAGATAAAAAAGAATACTAATAGTCGTGAATGAATTTTAGAAGGTGTGAAATTTCTGCTTTTTTCCCAGGTATTTCTTTTATTGTATAAATTTATGGAAATTCTTTATTTTCATATCTGTAGAGTGCCAGGGGTCAAATTTAATATAGGGCATGATATTAATGGAATGCTTTATTAGAAATGTGTATTCATTTCTATTTAAATATGATTAATTTTTCTGCATTATTTAATTTTTATATGAAAATCTGTAACAAATCTTTAATTATTTTATGAAAAATATAACCTACATAAAATCAAATAAAATATAGCTTTATAGGAATAATCTAATGCATAAATCTAGATGATATGTATATATCAACATTCATCACTACTAGGAAAAAGGCTTGAATTATGTTTACTTGAAATGATTCCCTATATTGAAATTTAAAAAAAGATTTATTTATTTTAGAGGGAGCGTGAGCACAAGTGGTGGGGAGGGGCAGAGAAGAGAGAATCTTAAGCAGACTCTTTGTTGAGAGTGGAGCCCCATATGGGGCTTGATCTCGTGATCCTGGGATCATGACCTGAGCCAAAACTGAAGAGTCAGATGCTTAACCCACTGAGCCACTCAGGGACTGCTGCTATAATGAATTTTTAACCAATAGCAAAAAAAAAAAACAAACCCCAAAAACTACTGAGGAAAGAATGATAAAGTAATATTAAAGGCGTTCCATGTGATTTTGCTATTTTATTTTTAAACTACTCTATTTGAAAGTTTTAAATATATAACTCAAATTAATCCATTTTATAGTCCTTGTAGAGTCCTTGTATTCAGAATATGAACACAAAATGAGATTGCTACCATAAGCAAAAGACATGTCTAATTATATTAGTCAAATAAAGAAACCAAAGGAGCCAAGGAAGAATGGAATATTTACAAACCAATAAATCTTTTAATTTGGTAAATAGGCAAATAATTTTAGATGTTGTCTTGATTTAGCATATCTTGTTATCAAATGTATAAAAGATTTTTAAAATTTCTATGAAAATATTTCAGGAATAAAAGTACATCTTCATAAAAAGAGAAAGTTATAACACTTTATCCTTTAGAATGTAAGTATCATAAGGTCATCTATGTGCAATAACTTGATTGCAGTAAATTGTTTATGAACTTGACAGCTCTAAGAAGTAGAGTGCTCATTACTGCCCTCTTTTGACACTGGGCTTTGTAAGTCTAAGCTCTTTTTTCTTGGTTTACAGAAGTGTCAAAGATGAGATTGTAAAATAGGTTGTGTTTTATATCCTTCCTGTATATTTTTAATAACTTTTCAAATTCTTCCTCTTTTTAGGTCCTCTGGTTAATCATCTTTAGAAGACTGGATTTCTGGATATCTCCTTCACTCCCTGTCTATTGACTTTTAAAACATGATAATGCAAACTTGTAACACTGGCAGTCATCTATGAACCTTTAAATTACATTGATTAATAGCGTTTGAAGCTTCCTCAGGGAATAACAATGACATCAGCAGTGGTTGACAATGGAGGTTCTGTTTTGGAGCTTTCCAGCAATGGAGTAGAAAATCAAGAGGTTAGGCATCCCATGTATTACATTACTGTTTTGTTCACAGAAATTAGCATATGAACTCATTTTGAAACTAATGGGAAACACACACATATATGTATATATATATATATATTTTAAGATTTTATTTATTTATTTGTCAAAGAGCACAGGAGCGAGCACAGGCAGACAGAGTGGCAGGCAGAGGCAGAGGGAGAAGCAGGCTCCCTGCTGAGCAAGGAGCCGGATGTGGGACTCCATCTCAGTACCCTGGGATCATGACCTGAGCCGAAGGCAGCCGCTTAACCATCTGAGCCACCCAGGCGTCCCATATATGTATATTTTTAAAAACATGTATAGTTTAGTAGAAATGTACAATGATAAAATTGTACGTGTACCTATCATGTGCCCTCACATAATTTAGGTAGTAGAAAGTTGAGGTAGGTATTGCCAGGCTCATCTGAGTTGTTGAAACATGCATATATTGGAATGAACTGGGAGGAAAAAATTGAAAGAAAGAACACAGAAAGTATTGAGATAGGTTTTAATTCCTGATAAAAATCCATTGTTTTGGATTACAGAATCTGTAGGTAAATACTGTACCTAAATACATAAATTAGATTCATCTTAAATTAGAATTTTGTATTTCCTTTAGTTGTCATCTGTGCTTTTTGGTTATTTTATTATATCTAATTCAGCATGGAGAACTATCGTATTTTAATCCTATATATATGTATATATTTAAGAATTTGGGTGATTTATAAATCAGAAAAAAGGTTTTGAAATGTTTTACATGTAGAACTCTGCATCATTAGCACATTTGGTTATTTTCTTATTATTGATAATATTAAAGAATAGGAGATAGGAGTAGAAAAATAACTGTACCAGAAACATAAGGACTTCCAAGGCCTGGCTTCTGTTCCTTCCGTTCAGTAAAGACTGAATATTGGGAAGGATCTAAATTAAAATATATTAGTGCTGTCATAACAATGGACAAATATTTGATCAGAGATGAGATGGGCAAATGGAGAGTTGGCTGTATTTTAAAAATCCGTTTTCTCTCTGTTCTGTGGAAGATATTTCTGTTACTGGTCCTTAGTAACAGCATAGTAGAATAGTGACAGGACCAAGAAATGTTAGGATATTAGGCTGTGTATTCTGGAGTCTGCTTCTTTTTCTTGCTTGTTTTTATCTGTTCAGTCTTCCAAGGTAACTATAGTTAAATTCAGTGGGAAGGGGATAAAATGAAGGTACTACTTTTTCTTTGTTCTCAGTGGACTTGGTAACCAGAATGTTCTTATTATGTTTGAATCTAAAATTGATTTAAGGTCCATTAAGAGAAGCCACAGCTAGAGACTGTACTTAATTCTCATAATCAGTTTCTTTTTGTTCCTTGAAGATTCACTTTCTATATGATCACTTCTAGATATGACTCCCCAAAGAGATCGGAGACTCTGGGGACTTCCATCCCTTTCACATCACCCAGACCAATTATTAATTCTTTTTCCAGTGCTTTTACTTTGTTTGTATTTAACCCTCAGAAGGGAACCACCAAGAGTAATAGGCAGAGTATATTTACCTTGTGCTCGTTTGGTATCATTATTATGGGAAAAAGAGTACAACAGTTTGTTTCTGGAAGACATTATATTTTTCTTCCTTTACATGGAACCCAGGTGTTCATGGCATGGGGAACTAATTATTATGGAAGAAAGACTCTGATAAATGAAGTCATTTTACCAAAGCATTATTGATTAATGATTTATGTGGTAGGTAGCCTATGGGTAGTCACAGGCATTTTAGGTGGTATGGCACTAGAATGGGGGAAATTATTCTTGGGGAACTCTTTCTTCAAATTATACTATGTAGATACCCACTTACTTTCATTTATTTATTCCTTCAGCAAATATTAATTGACTACTTACTGTGTGTCAAGTACTTTTCAAGGCACTGGGAATAAAATAGTTCAGAATGGCTATGAAGAATAAATTGGGGCTAGAGATAGATGGAGAAATGGTAGGGGATATTTTAGTTAGAGTGGTCAGAGAAGCTTTTTCTGAAGAGGTAGCATTTTATTTATTTTTTAATTTTTTAAGATTTTGTTTATTTATTTGAGAGGGAGAGAGAACACAAGCAGGAGGAGCAGCAGAGGGAAAAGGAGAATCAAGCTCCCTGCTCAAGGAGCCTGACATGAGGCTTGATCCCAGGACCCTGGGATCATGACCTGAGCTGAAGGCAGACACTTAACTGACTGAGCCACCCAGGTGCCCTTGAGGAGGTAGCATTTTAGTTTAGATGTAAATAAAGTAAGGGATTGAGCTGTAGAAATAGAGACATCTGGGGAAAGAGAATTCCAGGAAGAAATTGGAAAGTGACTGGTATCTGAAATGTCACCAAATATTACAAAGGGAATTTTGAGGATAGTGCATGTGAAAGATAGATTTAATATCTATACTCTAGAATGTAGGGTGGGGTGAAAAAATGACCTGTCAAAATTTTATAATCATAGTTTCAGAATCTGAAGAAAAAAATAAATGTTTAAAAATTGTGGGCATTTGGAGAGTTACTGATGATTTTTAGGCTTTTTTTAAGAGTCTCATGCTCTACCGACTGAGCTAGCCGGGCGCTCTTTAGGCTTTTTTAAAAAAAATGATTCCTGATTATAAAAGTAATGGATTTGATAAAATCAGAATAAGTATATTTCTGGCAAAGAGACCAAAAACCAAAGATGCCAACTACAGTCCTTTTTTTTTTTTTAAAGATTTTATTTACTTATTTTACAGAGAGAGAGGGAGAGAGAGCAAGCAAGCACAGGCAGACAGAGTGGCAGGCAGAGGCAGAGGGAGAAGCAGTCTCCCTGCCAAGCAAGGAGCCTGATGTGGGACTCGATTCCAGGACGCTGGGATCATGACCTGAGCCGAAGGCAGCCGCTCAACCGACTGAGCCACCCAGGCGTCCCAACTACAGTCTTACTAATGAGTATAGATGCAAAAATAAAAAATAGAATAGTAAGGAATATATAAAATGCAGTCATATATTAAATTCAGTACTAAATAGGTTTTAGATACACAAGGGTAACAATTAATATATCTACCCCTACTAATAAGATACATGACCTATGATATGTTAATAGGGATAAAATACCAGATGAAATGAGATTTTATGAAATTGAATATCCATTCCTGATTAACAGTCCTGATAATATAAATATAGATAAATATTTCTATAACATTATAAACAATAACTGTTAAAAATCAATAGCCAGAATCCTGTTTAATGGTGAAGTAATCGAGTATTTCCTTTAAAATTGGAAAGAAGATAAGTATGGGCACTACCGTAACTATTATTTAATATTCTCCTATAATCAGACAAGATAATGAAAAAATATATATAAACACTGGAAAGAAGACCAAATTACCATCTTTTAGATAATATGATTCTCTACTTAGGAAAACCAGAGGAGGTCCGTGAAAACCAACTAGAACGAGTAAGAGTGCTTGGTAGTTTGGTGGGTACAAATTAACATTAAAAATATCTAGCTTTCTTTTGTAAGGGGCTAGTTAGAAGAGATCATGGAAAATACGGTTCCTTTCAGAAAATTAACAAAAAAATATAAAATATTGAGGAATAAGTGTAAAAGATAATGGGATTCTTTGAAGACAATGAATTAATGGTACTGAGGTACATGAAAGAAGACTTTAGTAAACAAAGAGATGTGCTTTGTACTTGGATAGGAGAGACGGAAGGAGTCAATATTATGGAGGATGTCAGTTTCCTCCAGTTAGTCTATATATTTTATTCCATCTTTATCAAATGTTAAGGCAAGTTTGGGGGAAATTGATTATATGGGCCTAAAGATTGTATGGAAGAGTATATATGTAGGAATAATCAGAGCAGTTTTTGAAAAGGAAATGTATAGCAGGTAAGTCTCATAGAAATGGGAGTTAATGCAGAAAAAATAAAAAGGACTTAAAAACATAGCAAATACAATTTTAGAGAGCATCTGCTTTCAGACAAAATTGGGAGTTCTTCCACTTAGATTGTGATGGAATAACAGACCATATTTTTATTCCCACCATAAAGAAGGAGGAAAATGAAAGCATGTGAAAGCACAGTTTTGAAACGTTGGTGCTATGGTCTGAATGTTTGTGACCCTCCAAAATTCATATGTTGAATCCTAACCCCCAAACATGATGTATTGGGAGGTAGGGCCTTTGGGAGGTAATTTAGGTCATGAGGGAGGGACTTTGCATGGGATTAGTGCTCGTATAGAAGGCTCCAGGGAGATCCCTTGCTCCTTCTGCCATGCAAGGATATGATAAGGAGTCCTTGACCTAGAAAAAGACCCTCATTCAGTCATGCTGGCACCCTGATTTTGGACTTACTGCTCCCACAACTGTGAACAATAAATTTCTACTGTTTATAAGCCACATAGTGGTATTTTGTTGCAGCAGCCTGAATGGACTAAGACAGTTGGACATCAGGAGGCACAGGGCTATGCTTCCCGAGAGAAGAGCAGGTCATCTCTGATTGTACCGACTCATTGCTTGGAGCCACTTTCTGGATCACAGTGTAGGGAAAAGGAACCCAAACAAAGAGTGACAGTGTCACTGAACTGAGGAAATACAATTTGGAATTTGGGGTTTTTTGTTTGTTTGTTTGTTTTTGTTTTGTTTTTTGTTTGGGGGCAGCAAAGCTAGGTTTATTGAGCGATAACAAAGTGATAGTACAAAGCTCCCATGGAGGAAGGGTATCCAAGAGGGTTGCCTAAAATTTGGAATTTGGAGAGGCAAACACTAATTTGAAGTGCAGAGTATCTGAGTGGAAGAAGCTACCCAGAGGGAGAATACCAGAACTCAGCCTCAGGCACTCTGGGTTTTAGCTGAATAAGCTTCCCAGATACAATATGAAACTCGAAACCAGGCAAAGAATGACCAGAAAAGTATAAACTCAATACTTTACTGACAAATCAGAGTTCACTCAGGGCTGGGAGATATTAGAATTCTAAGCAGTTGGAAGAGAGAGTCCTTGTTAAATGCTCAGGGCATTCCTAGAGCCTCAGAAGAGTTATGCCTTCCTATGCCTTCCAGTAGGGCTAAAGTAGTCCTAAAATAAAGGGTAGTTCATACTTGCCCTAAAAAGTTAAAAAAACAGGCCTTGAAAGAGACCCATAAGCAACCTTTTTTTTTTTTTTTTAAAGATTTTATTTTTAAATAATCTCTACACCTAACACGGAGCTTGAACTCACAGTGCTATCAAGAGTTGCATCCTTTTCGAACTGAGCCAGCCAGGGGCTGATTGACCTATAAGGAAGTTAAACTTCATAGTAAACATTATTAAAATACTACAACAGTATGTAAATTGCACCCAACAGTGTAAAATTTACACATCTTAACACCCAGCCATGTTAAATGCAAAGAAGGAGATATAATATTGCCTATAACTTGAAGAAAAAAAACAACTACCAAGACAGAAAAACAAATGATAGAGATGATGAAATTAGCAGATAAGACTTCAAAACAGCCATTATAAATATGCTCAAGAAGTTAAAAGAAACCATGAACCTCAGAGGGGAGCCATAAAAGACATAAAAAAAAAAAAAACCCAAACAAAGCTTCCAGAAATGAAATACATACTATTTGTAAAAATTTCACTGGATAAGATTAAAAATAGATTAGGTATAGGGCACCTGGGTGGTTCAGTTGTTAAGTGGCTGTCTTTGGCTCAGGTCATGATCCCAGGTCCCTGGGCCTGAGATCACAACCGTGAGATCACAACCCGAGCTGAAGTCAAAGTTGGATGCTTTCCTTTCTTCATTAAAACTCTCCACAGTGTAGGGATAGAGGGAACATACCTCAGTATCATAAAAGCCATATACAAAAGGCCACAGTGAATATCATTCTCAATGGGAAAAAACAGAGCTTTTCCCCTAAGGTCAGGACACCACTGTTGTTCAACATAGTACTAAAAGTCCTAGCCTCAGCAATCAGACAACAAAAAGAAATAAAAGGTATCCAGATTGGCAAAGATGAACTCAAACTCTCACTCTTTGTAAATGACATGATACTCTATATGGAAAACTGAAAAAGCCCCACCCCAAAATTCCTAGAACTCATACACGGATTCAGCAAAGTGGCAGGATATAAAATCAATGCGCAGAAACAGTTGCATCTCTATACATTAACAATGAGACAGAAGAAGGAAATTTAAGGAGTTGATCCCATTTATAATTACACCCCAAATCATAAGATACCTAGGAATAAACCTAAGCAAAGAGGCAAAGGATCTGTACTCAGAAAACAATAAAGTACTCATGAAAGAAATTGAGGAAGACACAAAGAAATGGAAAAATGTTCCATGCTCATGGATTGGAAGAACAGATATTGTTAGGATATCTACCTAGATAGGTAGGTAGGATTAGGATTGCTACCTAGAGCAATCTATACATTCTTTCAATCCCTATCAAACCCAATCCCTATCAAAATACCATCAACATTTTTCACAGAACTGGAACAAATAACCCTAAAATTTGTGTGGAACCAGAAAAGACCCCGAATAGCCAAAGAATTGTTGAAAAAGAGAACCAAAGCTGGTGGCATCCCAACGCCTGACTTCAAGCTCTATTACAAAGCTGTCATTATCAAGATAGTATGGCACTGGCACAAAAACAGACACATAGATCAATGGAGCAGAATAGAGAGCCCTCAACTCTATGGTCAAATAATCTTTGACAAAGCAGGAAAGAATGTCTAATGGAAAAAAGACAGTCTCTTCAACTAATGGTGTTGGAAAAATTGCACAGCCACATGCAGAAGAATGAAACTGGGCCGTTTTCTTACACTACACACAAACATAAACTCAAACTGGATGAAAGACCTAAACATGAAACAGGAATCAATCAAAATCCTTAAGGAGAATGCAGGTAGCAACTTCTTTGACCTCGGCCACAGCAATTTCTTGCTAGACACGTCTCCCAAGGCAAGGGAAACAAAAGCAGAAATGAACTATTGGGACTTCATCAAGATAAAAAACTTCAGCACAGTAAAGGAAACAGTTGACAAAACCAAAAGACAACCGACAGAATAGGAGAAGATATTTGCAAATGCTTTATCAGATAAAGTATCCAAAATCCAAAAGAACTTTCTCAGACTCAACAACCAAAGAACAAATAATCCAGTCAAGAAATGGACAGAAGACATGAACAGACATTTCTCCAAAGAAGACATCCAAATGGCCAACAGACACCTGAAAAAATGCCCAACATCTCTCATCATCAGGGAAATACAAATCAAAACCACAATGAGATACCACTTTACACCAGTTAGAAGAGCTAAAACTAACAAGTCAAGAAACAACAAATGTTGGCAAGGATGCAGAGAAAGGAGAAAGTTCTCAAATTGCTGGGTTAATGCAAGCTGGTACAGCCACTCTGGAAAATGGTATACAGGTTTCTCAGAGTTAAAAATAGAGCTACTGCAACTACTAGGTATTTACCCCAAAGATACAAATGTAGTGACCTGAAGGGGCACCTGCACCCCAATGTTTATAGCAGCAATGTCCACAATAGCCAAACTATGGAAAGAATGCAAGTGTCCATCGAGAGATGAATGGATAAAGATGTAGTATATGTGTTCAATGGAATATTACTCAGCTATGAAAAGAAATGAAATCTTGCTATTTGCAAGGACATGGATGGAACTAGAGGGTATTATGTTAAGTGAAATAAGTCAAGCAGAGAAAGACAATTATATGATTTCAGTCATGTGGAATTTAAGAAACAAAACAGGCACATAGGGGAAGGGAGGGAAAAAGAAAATAATCAAAGGGGGAGACAAATCATAAGAATCTTAATCATAGGAAACAGGGTTGCTGGAGGGTAGCAGGTAGGGGGGATGAGGTAACTGATAGGCATTAAGGAGGCCACATGATGTAATGAGCACTGGGTGTTATAAAGAACTGATGAATCACTGAACTCTACCTCTGAAACTAATAATACACTATATATTAATTGAATTTACATTTAAAATGATCCTCTTATCCAAATAAAATAAAATGTTAGTCTATGTTAAAAAAAAAAAAGTCAGATGCTTAACTGACTGAACCACCCAGGTATCCCATATCTACTTTTTAAAGGACCGAAATCATACAGAGAAAGTTTTTGACCAAAGCAGAATTATGTTAGAAATTAACGACAAAAAACTCTTGAAAAATCCCCAAATATTTGGATGTTTCACAGCTCACTTTTATATAACTCATGGATTAAAAAGAAATCACAAGAGAATTTAGAGAATATCCTAATTAAATGAAAATGAGAACACAGTATATCAAAATTTGAGGAATGTAGTTAAAGCAGTGCTTAGAGGGAAATTTATACCTTTAAATACTTATATTAATTAGAAAAGGAGTATAGTCTTAAATTATTTAAGCTTTCATCCAAATAAGCTAGAATATGAGAATCAAATTAAGTTGAAAGTAGAAGGAAGGAAATAATAAAAATAAGAACAGGTCAGCAAAGGTAGAAAATGGACAGACATCAGAGAAATTAACTACCTGCTGGTCCTTAGAAAAAATTAACAAAATTGATAAATCTCTTAAGCAGACTGCAGAAGAAAAAAAAAAAAACCAAAACCATGAGGCAAAAATTACTAATAGAGGGCGCCAGGGTGTTAAGTCAGTTAAGCTTCTGTTTTCGGTTCCACTTGTGATCCCAGGGTCCCGGGACCAAGTCCCACGTTGGGCTCTCTGCTCAGTGAGTAGTCTGCTTCTCTGTCTCCCTCTGCCCCTACTCCCTATTCGTGCATGCACACTCAAATAAATAAATAAATAAAATCTTTAAAAAATTACTAATATAAGGAATGAAAGAGTCCTTAGTATTGACACTAAATATTATGAACAACTTTATGCCAATAAGCTTGGCAACCGAGATGAAATGGACAAAATCCTTGAAAGTCATTCCAAAAGAAATAGAAAGTCTGAATAGCCCTCTATCTTAAAATAAATTGTATTCCTAGACAAAATCTTTTCCACAAAGAAATTTCCAGAGCAAATTGGCTTTATTGATTGTCTAGGCCTGCATTTTTTTTTTAAGTTGACTCTAGGCCCAGTATGGAGCCCAAGGCAAGGCTTGAACTCACAATCCTGAGATCAGAGCCCTGAGATCAGGACCTGAGCTGAGATCAAGAGTCAGACAGCTGACTGAGCAACCCAGGTGCCGTGGTTTTATTGATGATTTAATAAGCATTTAGGCAAGAAATAATAACAATCTTACATAATTCTTTTAGAAAATAGACAACATAGCATTTCCTAACTCACTTTGAGGCCAGCATTATTCTTTTTTTTTTAATTTTTTTTAAGATTTTATTTATTTATTTCACCGTCAGAGATCACAAGTAGGCAGAGAGGCAGGCAGAGAGAGAGGGGAGGAAGCAGGCTCCCCACTGAGCAGAGAGCCCGATGTGGGTCTCGATCCCAGGACCCTGGGATCATGACCTGAGCCGAAGGCAGAGGCTTTAACCCACTGAGCCACCCAGGCGCCCCTTTTTTAAAAATTTTATTTACTCATTTGACAGACAGAGATCTCAAGTAGGCAGAGAGGCAGGCAGAGAGAGGGGGGAAGCAGGTTCCCTGCTGAGCAGAGATTCCCGACTCAGGGCTCAATCCCAGGACCCTGAGATCATGACCTGAGCCGAAAGGCAGAGACTTTAACCTACTGAGCCACCCAGGTGCCCTGAGGCCAGCATTATTCTGATACCAAGACCAGAGATACATAGGAGAAGAAAACTACAAACAATATCCTTCATGGGCATAGACAAAAACATTCTTGACAAAATACTAGCATAGGATTCATATGTCCCAAATGGAGTTTATCCCAGCAAGGTAGGTTTAATCAATCAATGTAATGCATCACATTAACAAAGTAAAAAAGGGAAAATCATGTGATTGTATCAGTAGCCACAGAAAACCCATTTGCCAAAATTCAACACCTGTTTATTATACAGATTCCCTGAATTAGTAATGAGGGCAACTTCTTCAACCTGATAAGTGTGTCTGTGAAAAACCCACAGCCAGTATCACTCTTAAAGGTGAAAAGGAGTATGATTTCCTTTTAAGGTTGATAGTAAAGCAAAGATGTCTGCTCTAACCACTTCTATTCAACATTGCAGTGCCAACATTGCTGCAGGGCGAGAAAAATAAAAGACCTATGGATTAGAAAAGAAGAAGTAAAACTGTCTTTACTTCTAAATGATACAATCATGTATATAGAAATTCCTAAGAAATCTACACAATGATTAGAATTAATAAATTTAGAACAGATGAATATATAAAAATCAATTGTGTTCATGTAAGCAAAATGCAACTGGAAAATGAAATTTAAGAAGAAGTACTGTTTAGCAGCATCAAAATAATACAGGGATAGGCTTAAGAAAGTAAATAAAATAACTGTATGCAGACAACAGCAACATGTTGTTGAGAGACATTAAAGACCTAAATAAATGAAGAGTTACACCATGTTTATGGACTGGAAGGCATATGTTAAAGTTGGAGGGCTTATCCACCTGATTTAAAGACTGTGAAGTTCCAATAATTGAGACAGTGTGGTTTGATATGCCAACAGACATGTAGATCAGTGGAATATAATATAGATCCACATAACACTGATTAATTTTCAGTAATGGTGGTAATGTAATTTGGTGGAGAAAGGATAGTCTTTTAAACAAATAACAGTGGAACTACTGGATATCCATATGCAAATAAATGAAAATCCGTTCTCACGTCATAGATAATGAATAACTCAAAATTGATCATAGAATTAAATGTTTAAACTATTAAAACTTCTGGAAGAAAACATAAGAGAAAAAATTTTTCAATCTTGAATTAGGCAATACTTTCTTAGATTGAACACAAAAACATGAAAAGATTTAAAAGAAAAAATGATGGATTTCATTTACATTTAAAACCTCTGTTCTTAAAAAAAAAAATTCCTGGGTGGCTCAGTCAGTTAAATGGCTGCCTTTGGCTCAAGTCATGATCCCAGAGTCCTGGGATCAGCCCTGCATCAGGCTCCCTGCTCAGTGAGGAGCCTGCTTCTCCCTCTTTCTCTGCCCCTCCCCTTGCTTGTGCTCTCTTTCTCTCAAATAATGTCTTTAAAATTTTTTTTAAATTCCATTAAGAAATGAAAAGGTGAAGCAAAGATTGGAAAAAAATTTACAATATATATACTGACAAATGATTTATATTCAGAATATATAAAATAATAGGTAGGATGGGCACCTGCCTGGATGGCTCAGTCCTTTAAGTGTTTGCCTTCCACTTGGGTTGTGATCCCTGGATCCTGGAATGGACCCTCAGGGGGGGGCTGCTTCTCTGTCTGACCCTCCCCCTCTCATGCTCTCTCTCTCTTATTCTCTCTCAAATAAATAAAATCTTAAAAAAAATAAGTTGGAGATAATCCATTAAAATGGGGAAACGATTTGAATGGTTAATAGTATGAATGGCCAATAAGTGCACATAAAAACACCCCCCCTTTTTTTTTTTTGCCTCATACAGAGTAGGAAATTCAATATTAATATATCAGGGAAACAAAACCACAGGGAGCTACTACTACACAGAATGATAAAAATAACAGGGATACCATGTGTTGGAGGGATGCCTGGGTGACTGGGTTGGTTAAGCGTTTGTCTTCAGCTCAGGTCATGATCCAGGGGTCCTGGAATCAAGTCCTGCATTCGGTTCCTTGCTTAGTGGGGAGCCTGGTTCTCCCTCTCCCTCTGTTTCTCCCCCAGCTTGTGCTCTCTTTCTCTCTCTAATTGGATAAACAAGCAAACAAACAGGGATACCATGTGTTGAAAGGATGTAGAGCTCTGGAACTCCTACATTTATAGTGGAATATAAAATAATACAATTTTACAGTTCTTTTAAAATGAAGTGCATAATTACTGTATGATCTGGTAAATTGACTCATAGGTGATACAGAATGCAGTAGAACAGAAGGGAGGGGAAGAGCAGGGACATTAATAGCAGCATTATAGCCCTGTTTATGATAATTTGTTACAACAGCTCCAAAAATTAATACATCCCATTTACAGCCTTATTTTCTGCATTACTTCTCACAGTTCTCTGATTAGTTGCTTTGTCCTTAATTCCCAAATGGGAAAGCTTCCATGACTTTTGCTCATGAGCCTACAATTACCTTCCACATCTATCAAAATCCTTTTCATCCATTCAGGACCCTGTTCTAGGAAGTCTTCTATAATCCCCCAATCTGAATCAATTCAACACCTAAAATGGGTTGAAGATTATACTTCAAAGAGTGTTAAAAACCATTGTTTTCTATGTTTAGTTTTCCTTTTAGATAAAAGGGGAGTCGTGGAAGCTTTTTATACAAAGAAGTAATACAATTCTGATTGTAATGTGAAAAGATGCCCTTCACAGTTGAGGGCAAATAGTAGGTTTGAATACTATTACTAGTGTTACAATATGACAATTGGCTATCACTAATTGAGTATTTACTCTGTTCTAAACCCTGTGCTAAGCATATGTACTTTGTGGATATTTAATTTTCAAGGGACTTTGAGAGGTATGAATATGGTAACCTTTCTCTCTCTCTCTCTCTCTCTCTCTCTTAATTTGAAGAAACAGGTTTAGAGAAGAACACAGGGTGGGAAAACAGGGAAAGATGTTGTTTGTTCCATTTAAACATGTTAAGCTTGGAGTATTAGCTGATTATTCTTGTACTGATGTTAAATTGGTAGTTTAAAACTTGGTTCTGGAGTTCAGGAGATGAGTCAGAGAAGAAGACAAATATTTAGTAATCATCAGTATAGAGGTGCTATTTTAAAATAAGCTGGAAAATGGGTGGCCTTGCCAGGGAAGGTAGAATAGAGTGAAAAGGAAATGCTGAGGACAGAACCTTAGTTAATTGGCTATATTTCAGTCGCTGGAGATGGAAGAAGAATCAGGAGATGCTTAAAAGTAGAGTCGTAGAGAGTGAAAAAGATGGAAGAAATAGTTGTTAAAATGAGGGAAGAATGTATAAGTGTATAAGAGTCTGCAGAAAGGGAAAGGAAGGTGAAAAGTAGGAAAAGAAATTAGTCCTTATTGACAATTAAGAGAATAGTTTCAGTGAGGTGGTAGAATCTAGATGACAAGGTATGTGTAGATAACTAGCCAAAGAGACTACCTTTTGAGAGTGTATACAGGTAAAAGAAGCAAAGATCTGGAGTTCGGTTAAAAGAAAGAAAAGTTGAATTTTTCTAATAAAGATGTTTTTCTTTTTTATAGTTTATGAGAAAGAACCATTGAAATGTTAAAACCCAACTAACATATATGAGAGAGAAGAGTAGGTCTAGAATCCTACTTGGTGGGGAAAATAGTATAAATAAGGAAGTTGACCTTATACAGAATTCTGGACTCAAGTATTGCATAGTTTAGACAACTTGATTTATTTCCTACTGGTAAGGTGGAGGTGGAGAGTTCACAATATAAAATAATTTCAGGTTAATGTTACTAATAGTGATACTATTAGATTTCAGAGGAATTAAAGAAGTTATAAATCTCTTGAGTTGTATTTACTGCTTGGGTCAGCTAGTACTTGGGTCAGTACTAGCTCAAATGCCACTTCTGTTGTTGCATTCTGAGTTTCTGATGAGTGGAGATCTTGTTAGTTTTTACCTATCCCATGCTCCTCATTAACAACTGTTATAGCTAGGTGATGTTGCCTATAGGTTGTAGTTATAAAGCTGGGAAAGAAGCATGGAGATTCAGCTGTTAGTATATCCAATTTGTGGGAAGGAATTTTTTAAACAGATTGATTTATTTGAGAGAGAGAGTGCTTGAGCAGGGGATGGGGCAGAGGGGGCAGGAGAGGGAGAGGGGAAGCAGACTCCTCCCTGAATGCAGAGCCTGAAATGGGGGTCAGTCCCAGGACCCTGAGATAATGATCTAAGCTGAAACCAAGAGTCTGTTGCTCAACTGACCAAGCCACCCAGGCGCCCCAGGATTTTTTTTTTTAATGTTAAACTTTTTTTTGCCTCATATAGAGTAGGAAATTCAGTGTTAATATTCAGCATATGGGCGTGCTTATTTTTAATTTATTGTACCTTTGTTTTTAATTTACTTAAAATTTTTGTGAAATGTTTGATACAAAATGAAAAATGTATAAAATATATATGTTTAGTTTGAGAATAAAAAGAATAAATATTACTTATCAATCAGGTTAATAAAATAGCATTTAGTAGTATTTTAGAATATGCAGTGTGCCCCTCTGAATATTCGCAGAGGTGCCATTATCCTGACTTATGTGGTACTATTCCTTTACTTTTCTTTATAGCTTTATTGTCTTTGGAGATATTCCTAAACAACATGTTGTACTTTGAAAAAATGAATAATGTCCCAAGCTAACTGAATTAGGAAATGATAGCATCATCACAGTTAGATTAAAGCTTCCAGGAAAAGGAAGTCTAGTCTGGCATCCGGTCACAGAGTTTCAGGAGGTTCTCCTCAGCAAGTGAGTAAGGAATGTCGTGAGTTAGTTCTTGGAAACATAGGGTCATCTTGGTCAGGTTTCAGGCAATGGTATGACCTGGTGTTGCAGGTTTGTTCAGCAGGTATATATACCGTCACAGGGAAAGCTATTCTGCTTTTTGTTTGTTTGTTTTCAAGCTCTTTGTTGCCTTCTTCTAACACTTAAGAGTAAGTAGATCAAAGTAGGACACATCTAGGAGGTGAAATGAGTGTTCTTCGCTGATGTAGGTAGCAATGCAAGGTAGATACATCAAAGTAAGCCAAATATGAATAAAAACTGGGAATAGGCTTATCTGGACACTGTGTCCTTAGGAACAGTGCCGGTGGTTGGTGATGGCAGTTTCTCTTCCTGTCTTAGGAATCATGTTCCTGCAATCCAGACTGGTTGCCTTATAAATCCAGTGCATAGCTGGCATTCTGGGCTCACTCTTCACAGTCCTCTTCAAGATTACTAGTGTTTCTCTCCCATTTTGAATCTCCCATATTCTCTATCTTAAGTTGTTGTCTTTATTAAAATTTTACTTTTGTTAAAAAATTTTTACTTTTGTTTTGGTGAAATACATTCTCTTCTTGCTTCTTGAGAAAGGATGTAATAGAAGGTAAATGTTTTGAGATCTTACATATTTGAGAAAATACCTAATTTTCATAAGATGATTTGACTGGCTGAAGAATTCCAGGTTAGAAATAGTGTTCCTGGGACGCCTGGGTGGCTCAGTTGGTTGGGCAGCTGCCTTCGGCTCGGGTCATGATCCCAGCGTCCTGGGATCGAGTCCCGCATCGGGCTCCTTGCTCGGCAGGGAGCCTGCTTCTCCCTCTGCCTCTGCCTGCCACTCTGTCTGCCTGTGCTCTCTCTCTCTCTCTCTCTCTCTCT
>ML103895.1:22526-47482 GCA_003697995.1 Taxidea taxus jeffersonii
CTCTCTCTCTCTCTCTCTCTCTCTCTGACAAATTAAAAAAAAAAATAGTGTTCCTTTCTAGGGGTGCTTGGATGGCTGTCTTTCAACGTCTGCCTTCAGCTCAGATCATGATCTTAGGGTCCTGGGATTGAGCCCTGCATCGGGCTCCCTGCTCAGCAGGAAGCCTGCTTCTTCCTCTCCCACTCCCCCTGCTTGTGTTCCTTCTCTCTCTGTGTCTCTGTCAAATAAATAAATAAAATCTTAAAAAAAGAAATATTGTTCTTTTCTAATCCGAAGAAATGGTTTCAATGTCATTTTCCTTTTAATATGACTATTGAGAAGACTGAAGTCTGAGTCCATATTCTTTGTATGTGACTTGCATTTTCTCTCTAGAAACTTGCAGAATCTTTGTTTTTGTCCCCAGTGTTGTGATATTTCACAGTGGTGTGCCTCATTGTAGGTCTTCCTTAATTTTTTATATTAAATATCTGGTAGGTACTTTCAAATGGGCAGCTCATATGTTTCAGCTCAGAACATTTTCTAGAAGTCTTTTTAATTTCTTTCCAACCTTTTTTCCCCCCTCGCCTATTTTCTTCTTCTGGAACTCTGTTATTCATATATTGAACCTCTTGGACTATTCCTCTGATACCATTCTCTTTTCTCTCCTATTTTTCAAAAATTCATCTTATTTCTCTGGTTTCTGGAAGACTGCTTCAATTTTATCTTCCAAGCCTCTGTCTTCTTTATCTCAGCTGTCATGTTTTTAACTTCTGAACTCTTTCTTTTTAAATGTCTTTATTAAATTGTATTCTGTTGTTTTATGGCTATATTATCTTATCTCTTTGAAGAATATACCCTATATGTGTGTGGGTGTGTAGGTACATGTATATATTCGGTGGTAGAGACTCTTCCTTAGATGACTAGTAATACTTGGCTGTCTGCTCATCATTAAGAGTGGAGGACTAAAAAGCTGATTGAAAACTCTGTTTTTGGTGCAATACCGATACAAACAAATATGCCTAATATACCTCAAAGATGCTTTTGTTTTTCCATCACCAGAAAGTTAATTTTCCAGTCTTCTGCTTAGGTGAGGGCCAGTTGCCTAGCATCATGGAGGAAGGAATGGTCTAGGAATCAAAGTGCTTTTCAGACAGCTTTAATGGAATCTTCCTGTTTGAACCCCTCCTCTTTCTCTACACTTGCTGCTCCATTTCCAGGAGTGATGGGAATTGCTTTCTGTGGGCTCTCCAGTGTAAAGTGTGTTGTCTCTCAGCTTCTTTTTGCTGCCAGGCTGTGTTTGGCTTTCATGGGTTTGCTAAACCATTTCATAACACTTACCATCCGCTCTCAATCTCCCAAGATTCTGTTGCTCTACTGTCTTCTCCTTATGGGTTTGTGTTGAGAAGTCTTTTACTTTGTTTTTGTGGGTTTCGTGAGACAGTGCAATGATATGCATGTTTTTAATTTGTCATCTTAATCCTAAAGCCCTGCTTATTTAAAATGTTACCTCCTGAGACTTGATTATTAAAGTTCCCTTTTCATCTGTTTTGGTTTTTACATTCATAATTATAGTACATGACACTCATTGTGTAGCCTGCTTGAGACTATGGGAACTCAAGTATTTATAAGTAAATTGAGAATTTGTGAATAAAAAGGTTGATTATTTTCTCAATTTGCTCTTGTAGGAAAGTGAAAAGGTTTCTGACTATCCAGCAGTGATTGTGGAGCCAGTTCCAAGTGCCAGATTAGAGCAGGGCTATGCAGCCCAGGTTCTGGTCTATGATGATGAGACTTACATGATGCAAGATGTGGCAGAAGAACAAGAAGTTGAGACCGAGAATGTGGAAACAGGTAGACATCTCATAAAATGTTCATTATTTGTAACTCCTTATTTTGTGTCAATATTACTATTGCCAGATGAGTACTATACCAAAGAACCTCTTTTTGCTTGGAAACCAGTGAAATATCTCTTATTTAAGGGAACTGACATAAAGTTCTACATTACAGTTCTTTTTTTTTTTTTTTTACTTTATTTAAGCTTTATTTAAACATATGATGTAACCCCACCACCCTCACCCAACCCCTCTTCCCCCCACCCCCCCTCAGTTTGTTTTATGACATTAAGAGTCTCTTTTGGTTTTTCTCCCTCCCGATTCCATCTTCTTTCATTTTTACTTTTCCTACCACCTTAACTCCCACCCCCGTTGCATCTCCACTTCCTCATATCAGGGAGATCATGTGGTAGTTGTCTTTCTCCAGTTGACTTATTTCGCTAAGCATAAGATATAAACGTAGTGATCCAAAGGGGCACGTGTACCCGAATGTTTATAGCAGCAATGTCCACAATAGCCAAGTTATGGAAAGAACCTAGATGTCCATCAACAGATGAATGGATACAGTTCTTTTTAGTATAACAGGTCTCATATCATGGACCCTCCGGACAAGATTACAGGCCCATAATAATAAAATTATCATTTTTTCCCCTGGAGCGTGAATATTGACTAGTTACTTACTTACAGAAGTCCATAGGCTAGTATATGAGAGTAACTTTTTAATTCAAAAATAAAGACAGTAGTCTCATTCTATGACAGATTAAGAGTTTCTTTAAATTGATACTGGTGGAGCAGTATATTTCTTTTTTCTTAGATCAGAAGCATCTTTGTAGCAGTCTATCAGAGTCTCCTTCCCTTTTTGTCTTCTGAGAAATTTTGATATTTCAGTCTTCCTATGGTGAGATAATTATATGTTTAATTGGAGATTAATATATATAATTCTTAGAAACATTTTCATTTTTGCCACTGGCCATAAAGAAAATAGAGTGTTTTACCAGAAAGATTATAGTGACTATTTTGTGATAATAAACATTAAAATTTACCTTCAGCTCTTAGTGGAGAAAAAGAATCCTTATACTTGGTTTACAATTCTAATAAACACTCTTAAATATTTATGTATGTATGTATGTATGTAGGCTCCATGCCCAGCGTGGAGCCCAACATGGAGCTTGAACTCATGACTGTGAGATCAAGACCTGAGCTGAGGTCAAGAGTTGGACGCTTAACTGACTGAGCCACCCAGGTGCCCCATCACTCTTAAGTATTTAGATAAGTTTCTATAAATGTAGCAAAGTCCCATGACTAAAAATTTTGAATATTTGATGCCAGTAGCATTGCCTAAGACTACTAGCTTCTTCTAGCTTGCTGCTGTTCTTCTCCAGTTTTATTTTGATTTTCTTTTTTTCCTACAGTTGTATTATTTATTGAGCTGCGGGATTAAAAGTTACCTTACTCTGCAAAGCAATGATGGCAACGGTGCCAGCAAACCCCATGTGAAGTGATAGTTAATTCATTTTCTCAAAATAGGTAGCTAAACTTTGTATAGGTTCTGTGACTGGCCTGGAGTGGTACTTGATTTACAGTAGATAATGCAAGTGGTAGGAAGACACATATGTGGTTTTTTTGAGGGTTTTGGAGAGTTTTCCAGTCTGAAGCTAAAAGCATCATGGCAGACTTAACTTTTCTTCTTGAGGAAAAGAATAGGAAGTATAGTTAAAAGTATTATGCAGGATGATATTTTGAAGTAGGTATTATAACTCATTTTATTATAGGAGTGTAACTAGGGTGTAACTAAACAGAACTAATAGCACAAGAAAAAAAATTATGATAGCTTAAGTTGAATGAAAAAAAAAAAAGAACCTGTTTGAAATTTCTGGAAAATGTTTTGACCAAAAAAATAAGACTCTGATTTTGGTAGCAAACTGGAAACTTTGTAAAGTATGAAAGCTACAGTACCAAATTCCCATTAGTAGAAAATCATACATATTTATCACACTAAAATACCAGAGCAGGTCAGCCAAACCTTATGGGTTGTATAATTGATGATCAATGCTTCAATAATTAAATTACTCATGTAAAAACAATTCCAAATAGGAAGCAAATGTAATCTATTCAAGGGATTTTATTTTCTTAGTTATCTTGAACTCTGAGGATGGGGATAATCATTTGCAGGGGAGATATATAAATGATTATAATATTGAAAAAGAGGATATACATAGTCTGGTTAAAAGAATAGTTACTTTTGTGATTTTTTTAAAAAGATTTTATTTATTTATTTATTTGTCAGAGAGAGAGAGAGCGAGCGAGCACGCACAAGCAGGCAGAGTGGCAGGCAGAGGTGGAGAAAGAAGCAGGCTCCCTGACGACCAAGGAGCCGGATGCGGGACTTGTCCCAGGACTCTGGGATCATGACCTGACCGGAAGGCAGCGGCTTAACCGACCGAGCCACCCAGATGTCCTACTTTTGTGATATTTTGAAAATGGTTTTTGACTAGTTGATAATATATTTTTTAAATATTTTATTTTTATTTATTTATTTGAGAGAGAGCATGAGCAAGAAGAAGGTCAGAGGGAGAAGCAGACTCCCCGTGGAGCTGGGAGCCCGATGTGGGACTCGATCCCGGGACTCCAGGATCATGACCTGAGCTGAAGGCAGTTGCTTAACCAACTGAGCCACCCAGGCGCCCTAGTTGATAATATTTTTAAAATTGGTTTTCTTTAGCGCTAAAGGAAATGTTAGTAAATAACTTACATTTTATTCTAAAATAGTCTAGAAGAAACAGAAGTTCATTTAAACATTTTAAATTCCATTTTGGCTCATTTTTAAAAATCTATGTTTGCTTTACTACCTCAAAAAATAAAGAATAGTATAGTATAGCTATTCTTGTCTCTCTTTACAGAATAACACTGTAAAACTTGGAATTCATTTATAATTCTTTTAAAGGCAATACCAAATTCAGACTGAAATCTACTGGCTCATACATCTCATACAAGTATAATCAGAACAATTTAAAACACTCCCATTTATTTATCATAAGACATGTGGAACTTGAGACTACAATATACTGAGTTATTAGAAAATATTATGACTCATAGGTTTTTTAATGCAAGTTTATAAGGATTGTTAATATATAGGTTAGTTTAGAATCAGTTAATCTGAACTTAATTTTGTTTTTATTTAAAGAATAAAATGAGTTTTAAAAAAGATATTATTTTTAAGTAATCTCTACACCCAACATGGGGCTTGAACTTACAACTCCAAGATCAAGAGTCCCATGCTCTACCGACTGAGCCAGCCAGGCACCCTGTAAAGAATAAAATGCCTTTTTAAAAAGTTAAAATGTGAATAAATTTTCATTCTTCTGACATCTAGAACATATACAGATAAATAAATGTTTTATGACTTATCCTGGTGTATTTCCTTTTAGGTAGTGAATTAGGATCAGGTTCATTTCTTGTGGTGCTATAAATTTTTAACTTAAATTCTAGATATATATAGTCTTTGGAGAAGAAGCTGATTGGGAAGAAAAGGAAAGAAATATTTATAAGATGTCTACAGTGGTTTTTATTTGGTAAATTGGTGGACATGAGATCCGTATAGAACAGAATTTCCTTTTGTACATCTAGGAAATGCTTCCTGGAATGCTCCCACACTATAACTTAGATTATATTAGCCTAAAAAATGTTCATAATTATATTTAGTGACCTGTTATATCAGTTCTCTGCATGTTTACATTGAAGTTTTTCTTCTTTTGTTCTTGTATACCCATATGTATATGTCTATACCAGAAACAATGTTCATGATGAAATCCAGGCAGGAGTACTAAAATTACATAGTGGTGTATATTCAGCCATCTTATTTATGTATAAAATAATTTCTCATCTTGTTAGTAGTAAATGTCTTTTATAGACAGAGAAAATCTATATTTTCCTCAGAGCTTATGAGTAATAGTAATCCTCTCAAATTTTATAGGAAGAACCAAATATGTTTGAGACTTTAATTGTATTCATCTAAAGTTATACATTGATTTTTTAAAACAATAGATTGCTTTTTGATGATAATTGGATATCAGAAATCATAAAGAGTCTTTGAGGAATAGCAGTGAAGTATGAATGAAGGGTGGTCTTGATTGGTAGGCTGGAAATACCTTTGCCAGTGGCTGCAGAGCCCACCAGCTCTGGAGACCTGCTAGGTAGACAGAGGTGCTGAGTTGGGGCTGGAAGGGAGTCTCTGGGATTCCCTACTAAGACTTGAAAATGCAGTCTTTCCGTTCACTCTTAAAAAACTATATATATGTACATATGTATAAAGTACATACAAATTTTAAAAGGCTAATATAGGTTACCATTTAAAAAGTAGTAAGTTTAAAAAAGTAAAAATAAAAAGTAGTAACTTTTTTACCAGTGCAATCAATAGTAGATAAGTTTTGATAGAAATCTTAAGGCTTAGCTGAGAAGATTGAACTGTTTAGGATCTGCTTCTTCATCTTGTACCTTAACTTGCTATACTTATCCTCTTAAACTTTGACTTTAATTTATGATAACACACCAGTAAATAGTTTGCATTTCTTATGTGCAAGGGTACTGTTTTCAACATGTTTCTTTCCCTCAAGGGGTTAATAATGTACTCATATATAATATAAATCATATTGAAAATATAAAGCAGTATAGAACCAATAGGTTGTTACTTATAAATTCAAAGACATTTTCAGAAGAAGAAAGCTCAGTTTACAGGATTAGGGAATGTTTAGAGAAAGTAAGGAAGGGGGACAGATGGTAGGGTTTGGATGGGCAGATAGAAGATAAGTGAAAGGTACTGTAGGCTGAGGGAAATGTAATTAGTAATGGGAATATTGCAGTTCAAGGCATGTTTAGAAGATACTGAGTAAATGAGACCGTGACAGGGGGTTCCATTAGGAGTTGTGCCTACACTGTGATTTGAACCAAGATTTAGTGATTAGGCATGTAAGAAGCAAAATGGTTTGGAAGGTTTTGAGTAGAAAATACTATGTAATTAGTTTCTCAGAAGATAGTGGATGGTTGTAAGGGAAGGGATGAAGCAAGAAGACTCGCTGTTGTAGTATGAGTTAAGACATGACTTGAGCAAAACAAGGTAGAAGTGATAGGAACAGAAGGGGCTGATATAAGCAATACTACTGTATATGCTCTAACAGTCTTTGACATGACAAATTAGGAGGAGAGGCATAGTTAACTAAGATACCACTCAGTTTTTTTTTACCTTAAGTGATGATCATAGTGTCATATAACAGTTTGAGGAAGGCAAGACTGTTCTGGGAAGCAGGTAAGTTTGGTAGTAGGTGTGTTGATTTTGAGTTAAAGCAGACCATCTAAGGAGAAATATTTAAGCATTTAAAGATGCACAAATATATAGCCAGGATCCCATCACAAAGGAGATGTCATACTCAAATTAGGGTAATTTAGAAAATGTCTTACAGAATGACTAGTTATAAATATATGGGCAAGTGTGGGGAGAGCATAAGAAATAGAGCAGTAGTCCAGAGGAGGCAGCAGCAGTGCTGTTTCTGTCCTTTGGCCTGAGGCCCAAAGGGAAAGAATGGTTGCTGGAACCCAGAAGAAGAGAGCCCTGGAAAGAGGGTCACCTTGGGAGAATCTGGGGCCTTTGAGCAAAGGATGCGGCTGGCTTGAGGATGATGCCACAGAGAGGAGCCAGGGAATAAGGACTCTGATTTTCTTCTCCTTCTTCCCTCTAATACCTTGCCAAGGCTTTCCATTGACCCAATGCAAAGGGAAGAATATTGATGGTTACTTAGCTGTGGTTTCAGATTTCTACTTTATTACTTACTTATCAGTATTTAACGTTTTCAGAGTCTTTTTTGTTGTCATAAACTAGTAACTCAAGGTCGTGAGGACTACATAAAATAAATATATAAAGCACAGTGCTTTTGATGTAGTAAGTGCTCCATAAGTATCCCCTTAACTTCATTAGAACCTTTCCTTATGCCTTCAAATATGGAGAAGGTTAAAACAGAACATTTGTTTGCTTCTCTGTTGTATTTTTCTCTTTCCTCTCACTTCTCTATACTGTCTCTATGCTCTATACTGTCAGTCTGTTCTTTTTCCTTGTCATTCCTTCCTTTACTTACTGTGCTTTGGCACCTATGTTTAACATTTTCCTGAAGCTCTTTGTTTATCAGATTTCAAAAGCCACTCCTCTGCCAAATTCTGTGACTCACAGAATCATCCAGAAGTTGATCCTTTCAATCTGGCCTTCTTATCTATTGAAACACTGTATTCTAGCTGCTTTCGTTATTGCCTCTTGCATGGACTTTGCTATTTATGCTTCTAAGCTTTTGCTCAAATACAGTTTCCTATCAAGACTGAGATTAGGTTTTATCCATTTTTTTAAGGCCCCACTACACAAAACTCTACACAGTGATTATGGCCTACATTAAATTCTCCCATTCCTGATCCTCTGTTAGACCATCTGGACTAAGGCTCTTGACCGTGTACTTTCTTATACTGCTCTTGTGTGTATGTGTACTCCTTTTGTTTTCAGAGTGGATATATGAGTCTCTCAAAGACAGGGACCATACTTCTTAATTTTGTTGAATATAGTATATAATATAGTGCTTAACACATAACTCTTAGGAAATACAGATTGAAATAGATTGAGTTTTGCCTCAGTATGGCAGCATAATCAAGAACCATCTATATAAAATCTAAATATATTTTCTTTTTTGTTAATATGCTGAACATTGAATACCTTAGGGTAATTTAAAATATAAAAAGGTAGTCATCCAAAAACATCAGTATGGCCATCCAAAATATATCAGAGCCATAATGTTGTGATACTACATTAACTTCATCTTAAAGTCACAGTAGGTTTTAATCATTCATACTTATAGCTAAATTTGATCTTTTTCTTGTAAGAAAATCAACGCATGCTCATTGGAGAAATTGGGAAGTATTACAAAGAAAAACAGTGAAAGTCACTCATAATCCCTTACCAGCAAGGGAACAGCAAGTATTGCTTTTGATATTTCTTGCTGGCCTTTTTTAAATGTACATTTTAAGCAAATTAACATTATGTTATATAATACAAGTAGATTTACTAATCTTTACTAATAGACATTGGCTGAAAGCAGTCTGGTGGCTTCCTACTTCTCTATTCTGATTAGGAGTAGGACTTTGGTTCTTAACCAGGTATCAAAATATAAAAATTTGGTGTTAATAGTTAAAGAAATGATCAAGAAAACTCACCTTCTTTTTGTGAGCAACAAAATTGTGTTTAGAGATTAATTGAAAAGATAGACAAATGATAAGGATTTTTACATAATTCAACAAGAAAGCACTGCTTTTTTTTTTTTAAGTAAATGAAAGTTTAGCTTTTTGAAATGCAATTTAAAAAAATAAAACCAGATTTCTGTCATGAAAAATAAGTTCAGGAGCCAGATTTCTTTCTTGAAAAATCTCAAGACTAAGTTGACTTCATGATGAGCTGTGATAACTTTTGTATTTGTTATACCATCAGAAATCCTCCCTGTGGCACAAAAGGACTCTTTTAATTAGAAAATATTGTTGCCACAGGGAGGTAGAAGATCGACATGAAAAACTGGGGATCTGAAAAGGAGCCCCTTTCCTAGGATTACCTGAAGGTGAAACAGATTGAGCCAGAAGGAAGACAATGCTGGTAGGTTGGTTTTTAATTTACTAAGAATGTTTACAATTTTACATTTAATTACAATTATTTCAACTACCTATCCCATATTTTTGTTTAAAGGGTGACAGTGATTCCTCCTTTAGGAGGGAGAAATAATATAGCAGTATCTTTCCTCCTAGACAGTTTGTTATCTCTGTTAACCCCTGCCATGTTCCTAATATTTGTTTCTTTTTATAGATTAAGCTCTAGGGCTATTTCATGCCTCCACTTCCATGGAAGCTACTACTGACTGAACATCTTCAAGTCTTTTTCTTTTTTTTCCATTTCTGTTATTTCTTCTTAAATCTAAAGTTTTTCCTACATTTTTAAAAGAAGTGTTTTCTTTTAATTATCTATTTTTTTGAGCTTAGCCTAGTCATTAGTTTTCTAAAAAGGTAAAATGTGAATCTTAAGTTCATTTAGTTTTGATTCTAGAACTGTTTGAATTATAATTGTATTGTGATTTAGATGAGTTAGAAAGCATTATTAGAGAAAAGTTTTTAATATTTTCATAACTATATTTCATTTAGCCTAAGATACCATCTATTGCAAGAAACATTTTTAGACCACTAAAAGAAATAAGTGCTGCCAATTACAAATTTTAGGATACCATCAATTGTAAGATACATCCTGATTTCAGAGATGTTAAAATGTGAAAAAAAGTACATCTTAGAATTAATGAAATATGGTATCATGCAATTATGAGTCTTCCTGAAATTCCTGTTTACTGGGAATTGGACATTAAAATGTCAGGTTTATAAAAAATGGAGGTGAGTTGTGGTTGTAGAAGTCCATATATATGCTGAGTAAGGTCTCTAAACTCTTTACTGTCTTTTAACAGAGGGTGTTTAAGTGAAAAATCATTTAACTGTATTGTTTAAAAGTATACAAAGTAATTATAAGGTATTAAATTATGAAGAGTATAGAAAATGAAAAAGTGTTTTAATATGACACATTACTTCAATCAGTAGTGTTTTATCATAATTGTTACTTTTTAATCAGATTTTGTGATCCAAGAAGAAAATGAAGTGAAGCTACTGCTTTCTAAACTATAATTTTCAAAAAGGATCCTTTAAGGACTCTTTAAAATAGCCATTTTTTAGTGCACTTGAATATATGTTTTACATATCATCATGTGAAGGAAAAAGATAGTGGCCAAAAGTAAAAAACTACCCTGACAGTTAATAAGGCAGAAACAAAAAGGAATGACTTTAAATGGTATTTGTATGCTTTAAGGATCATGTTTTATATACTAGGAAAGATAAGTATATCTAGAGAACAGATCAACTAAGGGTGTTTGCTTTTGGAAACTAGTAGCACTCATTCCTTTGCACTCAGACTTTTAGTTTTTATTTTTATTTGTTTTTTAAAGGATTTTATTTATTAAGAGAGAGAGAGGAAGCACTCGCCCTCTAGCAGGGGGAGGGGCAAAGGGAAAGAGGGAGAGAGAAAATCTTAATCTCATGACCCTGAAATCACGACCTGAGCTGAAATCAAGTGTTGGTTGCTCAACCGACTGAGCTGCCCAGGAGCCCCAGACTTTTTAGTTTTTAAAACACTAGTTAACTTCCAATTTCACTATATAACAATGTGTTTATGTAATTTTTATTCATTTATTTTTTTTAAGATTTTTTTAATTATTTGACAGAGAGCAAGCGAGAGCACAAGCAGGAGAAGGAGAGGCAGGCAGAGGGAGAGGGGGAAGCAGGCTCCCCGCTGAGCAGGGAGCCCGTTGTAGGGCTCGATTTTAGGACGCTGGGATCATGACCTGAGCGGAAGGCAGAGGCTTAACCAACTGAGCCACCCAGGCAGCTCTAGCCAAAGGTTCTTAAATTTAGGAATGCTATAAAACACATTTCTAGGCAAATTATCCATCCATTCATCCTCTACCAGATCTTACGGAGGGCTGCAGCATGTCAGGGTCAGAGCCGAGTGTCTTAGGGTAAGCAAGACCCTCTCTTTGCTCTCACCAGGCTTTCAACTATGTGGAGAAATGAACAATTAAACATGTTATTATAATCAAATGTGATGAGCGTTATGATAGGATTAATGAAAGGTTTAGGGAGTAGACAGCTGGGGAATGCCTAGGAGGGCAGAGAATGCCTGCCTGAGGAAGTAGCATTTGAACAGATTTGAAGGGTTTGAAGTAATTAGCCAAGCAGAGTACAGCATGGTGGGAAGTCTGGAAGAAGAAGAACATGGCCTATTTGAGTTGTAGGAGGGAATTCAGTATGGCTGGAATATGGATTATGAAAAGGAAAGGGGATTTAAATGAAGCTATAGAGGTAAAGTCTTACTGCTGAGGATTTGTAAGGTTTGTATCTGTTTGGCCTTATCTAAAGGGCACTGGGGAGCCTTCTAAGAGTTTTTAACAAAGTATGTTTCTTACACAAATTCAGTTGTTTCCCAAATAGTACTGTAAATGAAAACTAAAACAAGACAAGCAAAGCATTACCTAAAGTAAAGTCTGAACTCCTTAGCTTCTCATTCAGAGCTCCCTAGTAGCTCGTTAACTATTTTTATTCACCTTCCACTACATTGTCTGCTTGGTAGGTCTGACTTATAGGTATGCCCATTGCCCAAACTAAGCTAAAAATTATAGAGATTAAGGTAATTGCATGGCTAGCCTTTCTTTTCAGAATTCAAAGCTGGGTGCCTTGGTACAATTCTGTTTCAGGAGAAGGAGTCATTGTCCCTTATGCATCTTTGATGCCTACTTGTAAAAGGGAAAGAGGCCTATGAATTTTCTTAGGCTCATGAAAGGGCATCATTTAAATGAGGTCAAGAACATTTTCAACACAGCTATTAATTTTTGTAGAGTTTTTTCATGTTTTTGTGTCATAGGCCTTTTTGATCATATGATGAATTCAGCCTGTGGCTCTTCTCACAACAATTTTTAAAAATATATAAAATACAATATCTAGGACTACAGAGGAACCAAATACGTTGAAACATAGCTTTTAGACTATTTTTAATTGTGAGGTATTAATGCATATGCTTCCTTAATAATGCACTAAATAATGAGAGCCAGTGGCAGATTTAACTTATGCCTATAATTTCATAGTAGTGGTGACCATAAATTATATTTTGAGGTATCTGTAGCAACTATAATATGAACATATTTATGTTTCTATTGGTTATGATGTCATTGATGTTGCCAAAACTACTGTGATTTCTGCCTTTATTTAAAATTAAAGTGCTTAATTTCAATTAGAATCTAAAAAACAGTTTTTCTAGGTCTCATCCATATATTATTTAAGCTGTCATCCACCTTTTTCTCATACTTCGCTGCTCTGTATTCTTCCCTACTGCTCTTTTTTTTCTAATAACTCATTGAAGGGATCTGAAAGCCATTTCATTTAATTAATTTATTTTTTAAAAAAGATTTTATTTATTTAACAGACAGAGATCACAAGTAGGCAGAGAGGCAGAGAGAGAGGAAGAAGCAGGCTCCCCGCTGAGCCAAGAGCCTGATGTGGGGCTCAATCCCAGGACCCTGGGATCTCGACCCCAGCCGAAGGCAGAGACTCTAACCCACTGAGCTACCCAGGAGCCCCCTAAAAAGCCATTTTAAGTGTTGCTAATTGAATACACTTTTATGATCCCTGCTAAGGAAAAACAAAGGCCCTCAACTATGTAGTGGTAATTTTTTATGTCCCTTAATTAATTGACCTAATTTCATTTATCTTGAGGCACTTTGATATTTGCAGTCAAATGCTCTACCACTGAGACACTTTGATATTTGAACATTTAGTATATTTCTTTAAAGCCTCATTTAATATTTAATGACCTGTTTGTGTTTTGACACCCCTCTATTTCCATGACAAAGATTTCTGTGGCCAGTGGTTCTCAAACTTGACCATACATCAGAATTTTCTGGAGCACTTGTTAAAATACAGATTGCTAGCCGCACCTATAGAACTTCTGACCCAGTGGACCTGGGATGGGACTTGAGAATTTACATTTTTAACAAGTCCCCAAGTGATGCTGATGCTCTTGGTTCAGGGACCATACTTTGAGAACCATTGTCTAGACTATTAGCAATGACAGTACTGAAAGAGAGCTTCTGCCATCATGAAAACCCAGTTAATACAGTAGCTTCTTATGATCCTGAGTTATACCCATCACAAAATATTGTTATTGGGGGTGAAAAGATACTAAAATTTTTTTAGGTTTATATGAGATGATGTAACAAATTACTGTTAATTAATTCATCAATAAATATTCATTGAGCATCTACTATATGCCAAGCAGTATTTTAGGCATGGGCTAGAGGGGTAGAAGAGACAGGAAACGTGCGTACATTCATAGTGCTTCGAATATAGCAGAGGAAGCATATAAACTTGACATATTGTAAAATTGCTCTGTCACAAATCAGATCACATAAATTAGCACCTCCTGAAATTGTTCTTTAGATAAAGTTAATATTTTCCATTAAGCTAAGACCATTCCTTTTCAAACATTTGAAGCAGCAGATAAATTCTCCCCCTTCCTCCTTCATATGACAGTTATTAAGTACACTTGAGACACTGGCAAGTGTACCATTTATCATGTACAAAGTACTTGTTATATACAAACAGTGTCATGGCTCCTAGGGAATAAGTGATTCAAAGTTGAATAAAACATGGGGCTTGGCCTCAAAGAAGCTTACCAACTAAATTGAGAAAAACAAGCATTCAAGGATATAATACTGTGGAGTAGGGAGGGTTGGGGAAAGGTGAGGAAAGACAAAGAATCGCCAAGTATAGTAGCTAATTTAAAGTTCCAGATTGCATTATTACTATGTGGTGGGTCATTTTAAATTTCATCATAAGGGCATAGTTGACAGTTAAGGTCTCTGGGTTTAGGGGAAGAGGAGCAAGTCAGATGGAATTAAGCATTTCTAAATGTCACCATTTTAATTTTTTTATGTACTGGAAACTACCATGAAACTCATGAGTGACTTCTTTTTCCCATTCAGAAAAAAAGTTGAGACATTGCAAAAAACACAACCTGTTTACAGCGCTTAATTACAGCTTGGGAGTGGGATTAGGAAATGAGATAGGATAATTGTTATTTTTAAAATTTTTTATGTTTCTGTAATGTTTTTTCACTGAGTATTTATATTAGGGAAGAAAGAATGGAACCCATTTCATCTCTTTCACTTAGGCATTATTAAGACAGAATGACAGTTTTTATAACAGATAACCCTTATTCTCCTAGTTTAAGGTTAGTGTTTGATCATAATTGGATGTTTGATTTCTTTTCACTTTGTTTTTTAGAAGTTTATTTATTTATTTATTTGGAAGTGAGAGAGAGAGAGAGAAAGAGCTTGAGCTAGTGGCGATGGGGTGGCAGAGGGAGAGAATCTTTTAATCAGACTCCCTGCTGAGTGAGGAGCTCCATGCCAGGTTCCATCTCACTACCCATGAAATCATGACCTGAGCTGAAACCAAGAGTCAGTTGCCTAACGGACTGAGCAACCTAGTGCCCTTTTTTCACTTTGTAAATTAGCCAAGATACTATGCTCCTTGAATGAACAATTTTAAAATTTAACAGAAAATATTTTTCATATATTTTATATTAGAGGGTGGTGATAATAGGTAGTTACCTTCCAGAATAACTTATTTATTATTTTATTATTATTATTGCCTATTTTTTTTTAAGATTTTATTTATTTATTTGACAGAGATCACAGGTAGGCAGAGAGGCAGGCAGAGAGAAAGGAGGTAGCAGGCTCCCTGCTGAGCAGAGAGCCCGATGCGGGACTCGATCCCAGGATCCCAGGACCATGACCTGAGCTGAAGGCAGAGGCTTTAACCTACTGAGCCACCCAGGCGCCCTATTATTGCCTATTTTTTTTTATTATTGCCTATTTTTAAGAATATATTTGAACAAAATGAATTCTTTGTTAGCCAGAACTTGGGAGACATTTTCTTAATACTTGATGACCTTGCAAAAGATCACTTTAGAAAGTTTTACATCAAAAAGAAAGGAGTTATGTCTCTAACTTCATTAGCAAAAAGGTAGTTCTTATTGCACATGACATTTGACAAGACTTTTAGGAAAATCTGAATCCTTTTTCTTCTATAACACCTTTTTTTCTGGTACTTAATTCTCAGAAAATAATTTAGAATAGTAATTTAAAATGAAAAAATTCTTTTCAAGAGGAAATCAAAGATTTTGTCCAAAAGGAAAAAGAAATCTAAAGGTACTGATTTCTTTTTGACATTTGCTTTCTTGAACAAATTTGAAAATCCTTTTTTTTCTCTTCTTCTCTAGAGACATTTTCTACAGTTAATATCTATTTGGACTTACAGTGTTAAGTTTTAGCTATTTAGTTTGAAAAAATATGAGGTGGGCAGAATCAGATTTGTTTTTAATTTCTTTGCTACCATTACATGCCTATTTTAGGAGGCTCTCAGAAGTGCCAGTTATCTACTTGAGACAAGAAGACACCAATTATTTTGTCTGGGTTTCATCTGCAGTCCTATATTCTGGGAGGAGAAGCCTCCACAAAAAAAATGAAAGAACTTTTGGGAAACTTATCCTTGGGAATAAAAGTCAAGGGTAGAAGCTGGTGCATTCATTCAGCTTGCCATCTCACCAAGGGAGTCAGAAACTATAGACTTGAAACCATAAAGGTCATAAAACCCTACTTTAATTTTGTCACCTTTTCAATAGTAATTTTCAATAGTAATTAACTTTTCAATAGTAATTAATAGCAAGCACTTTAATAGAAAGACTCCCTGTATACTTGTTTTGGGGGGCCCCAAGAAATGGGGGGGTTAATGAGAGATGAGTTTAATTCTGCAGCTACTCTTAGGGGAAAACAGAATTCCAAAAGATAAAATAAATAGCTGAAAGGAGAAGAAAGCAGGCTGAAATCTTGTACTTCCTAAAGCAAGGAAGTAAAAGAGCATGAGGAACTGTCCTGGCTTTGAGACCACTTATGGAGTTACCTGAGACTGCTTGTGCTATGCAGAGCATTTGTGTGTCTGTCGGGGGCTAGAACAAGAAACTAGGTAAGACTGTAACTGTAAATGGAGCTTGCCCTTTATTAGGAAAAATACGTAAGAAAACAACTTTTTATAACCTAAGGTTCAAAAAAAAATCAGTATTATGAGAATGAGGGGGAGAGAGCTATTAGCTGTTGTAATGGAAATTTCATAATTTAGCTGAGCCTGGAAGAATAAAATTTCATTTGAAAAGTGTTAAAGAACAAAAAATTCAATGACACTTGTTAAAGCTTAGTAAGGAAGACTTTATTCAAAGGGAACTATTGTGATAGGGATAGAGACCACTGTGATGGGATTTTTCAGTGAGGGAGAGAGAGTGAGCTCAGCTCAGAATATAGCATAAGCAAGTGGGAATTTATAGCCAAGAAGCAGGATGGGGGTCAGTGGATGGAAAATTACTAAGAGGAAATATCAGGAATGGAGGGGTGGGGGTTTTGGCCTAAACAGATTCTTGCTGAAGACAGGCCAGGATGATCACACATCACCTGGGGGTGGGGGAGGATGAGAACACTATCAAATATTGAGAGTGATCAGATACAAAGGATGGGGGATACTAAAATGACTTAGCAGAGTTCTTGCTAAAACGGGATTTTACAAGGAAATACACAGATGGATGATGATGGTTTAGGAGATGGTTTAGGAGCCTGACTAAAGTTTGGTAGACAAAGAATCTTTGTCCAGTAGCAAAGGATTTTCTGGTTGAGAAGTCATCATTTATACCTTTTTCTCCCTCACCTGCTAGTCCAATACCAAATCATGTCAGTTTTGCCTCCAAAATATATCATGACTCTACCAATTTCTTTCTTTCTTCAGTGTTACTAGCCTAGATCAATCTGTAGTTATTTTTTAGTTTTGAGTTACTACCATGGCCATTGGCCTTCTAACTTCTTGTTTTCATTCTTGGCCTTTTTCCTTTTCACTCTAAGCAATCTATGCTTTAGATAGTAACCAAAGTGATTTTTAAAAAATATTTTTATAAATTTAATTATTATTGGGGCACCTGGGTGGCTCAGTGGGTTAAAGCCTCTGCCTTCGGCTCCGGTTGTGATCTCAGGGTCCTGGGATCGAGCCCCCCGCGTCGGGCTCTCTGCTTGGCAGGGTGCCTGCTTCCCCCTCTCTCTGCCTGCCTCTCTGCCAACTTGTGGTCTCTGTCTGCCAAATAAATAAAATCTTTAAAAAAATAAATTTAATCATTACATTCCCTTCCCCAAACCCTTTCAGTGGGTTCTAATTGCACTTAGAATAATACTCAGAATTTTTAACATGGCCTTTAAGACACTCAATAATTTGGCTCCTCTTGCTCATTTTGAAACAATAATAGCAACAAAAACAAAACCCTAACATTTCAGTTTTCTTTACTGTATTGCCAGGAATAGTTCTTAGGGCTTCACATATTAATATATTTAATATTCTTAACAACCCTAGGCCGAATAACTTTTCCAAGACTAGACAGCTATTTAAGTGGTGGAGCAAGGATTTAAATTCAGATGGTAAGTAGGGCTAGTCCAATCTCTGAAGCATTTTACTCTGATGAATTATATACCACCCCCTCACCTCAGTACACACACACACATACACACACACACACACACACACACACACACACACATGCACGCACACTGTTGTCTTTTTGCATTTTCATGAAATGAAATGCAAATTCCTATGAACTGCATTTACCTTCACAGGGTGCTCACAATATACTGTTTGCTTTCCAGTTTTTCAGTTTCTTACAGCTGGTCATCCTTTAGATCGCAGTTTAAATGTCACTTTCTCAGAGAGAGATTGCCTTTAGCTGATACTCGTCAATCTCAGTTAGGACTGTTCTGTTATTTTTGTCATAGCCCCTCATTTTTCTTTTTTGGTTAGCACCTACAACTTGTGATATAGTAAACTCCCACGATGAGGTGGTAAATAATTCCGAGAACCTCAGATCATATAAAATATGGCATTATTGTGAGTTTAATAAAATGACCTGAGACAATGTGTATGGAGGGAGATGTGTGTGGAAGGGGTTCCAGGACTCAGACTAAGACATCCCAATCAGTCTAAGGTCTGGGTGTGGTTTGGTGCCACCTGGTGGGTAGTTGTGTATTCCAGGGACAGTGGTTTGAGAATAGAGTGGAAGATGGGAACCAAGTATCACCAGTTAACTTACCTGAATTCATGTATTCATGATGTCCTATTCTATTCTATTTAAATTTATTAAGTGTTTCCACATTATGATGCTTCAAGAAACCAGAGACCTTATCCTTTGTACTTACTGGTATTGGTCAGAGCTAGGCATCAAATCAGTTTTCAATAATATATTTATTGATTGAGTGAGTGAGTGAATGAGAAGATGCCATGAGCCAAGACAGAATGCCAGGAATTTTGTATTTCATTTAGAGATTAACAAGCAATATAGTTTAACTAGAGATTAGGCTTTGTAGAGGCATATGGTAGAGAGACGAGGTAAGGCTAAAAAGAGTGGAACCAGACTGTGGTGGCCCTTGAATAAAATAGGAACTGTGTGAAATGTGATGTGGAGAAGATGAGAAGTGAAAAGGACATTTATTTTAAGCAACTAGAACATACTAAAATAATAGAAATGAAGGAATAGCTTCCAAAATACTAAGTTGGGGGTAGGGAATAATTTAAACTTGACAATCCAACAAAAGGCAACAAAGGAGAAAAAATGGAAATACAAACCATAAATCAAGATAGTAGAAATAAGTCCAAAACACCAGAAATTATATTAAAATAATCTGTTGTGATCTTAACACGAGCCTGTTATTTTTAACAGATATACAAAACAAAATGGTATAAAAAGGGTGTAGAGTAATATGTTCATCTGAAAAATACTAACCAAAGGAAGCTGGGGTAATAACATAGAATTTAGAGTAAAAATTTTTAATTGGGACAGGGACTCTTTAAACTGCTAAAAGGAACAACCTAGAAAACATAATCATCATAAACTTATATGCATCTAACAACATAGCCTTGAAATGTCACTTAAAACTTTTAAAATTACAAAGAGTAGTGGACATGCCTACACACAATGAGACTTTAACACACCTCTGCCAAAATTTAAAAATGAAATAGATACAGAATTTAAAATGGGATCAAAGAATTGAACTCAGGACTGACGAACTTCATAAACTAGAGATATATAGAATTGTGCCTAGCCTAATAAAATACAATCCTGTGCACTTTTTTCAATTGCATATAGGTCAGCTTTTAACTGTGTACTAGGTCCTAGAGGAATCTCAACAATGTTTAGAAAATATGTACCATTCAAAATGCATCCTTTCATCATAATACAATAAAATTAGAAATTAACAATGAGGTAAAAATAAAAATACTTTATGTTGGCTCACTGATGGGTAGAAGAGAAAATGAAAATTATAAAATATTTGCAACTAAATAACAATGAAAGCATTGCATATAAAAATTTGAGATGTGATTTAAGTGGAACCCACTGGAAAATTTAGTAGCTCTAAATGTATTTATTGGAAAATATAAAAGATTGATATAATGAACATATGTTCATCTAAATGGTAATAAAGGACCAACAGAATAAATCCAAATTAAGTAGAAGAAAAGAAATTATAAATCTAAAAAAGTAAATATTAATGAAATAGAAAAGAAAATAGATAATACAAATCTTAAAATCTAAAAAAATGGCTGATCTCTGTAAAGGCGGATCAAAGAAAATGAGCCCTGTGAAGAACAAAAAATAAGACCAGTAGATTAGAGTTTGAAAATCACAAGAAAATACTATGAACAACCTGTTGCCAAGGAATTTGAAAACCTATGGACAATTAAAATTATATATATGTATATGTGAGTATATATACAGTTGACTCAAAATAGAAACAGAAAACATTCAAGGCAACTTTTGAGTTCTTTAATTTTACATATGCATTCCATCATTAAAGTAAAATCCATCAGACCCAGACTTATTAATAAAATTTCAAGGGATACATAAACCCTATTATGTACAAACTGTAATGGAAACAGTGAAAGAGAGAAAGCTTTCCACCTCATTTTATGGAGGTAGTAAACTTTAACTTTAAAATGGACCCAGCATTAAAAAAATAAGTTTCTTGCAGAATTTATGTATGATCATAGTTACAAATATTCTAAATAAATAATAGTAAAGCTAGCACTGATTAAAAAACACATAATGACTAAATACATTCTAGAAAGGCAAAGAGGGCTATTAGAAAATCTTTAATATAATTTGCCATATGAATAGATTAAAAGAGAAAATCTGTATAATTATCCCAGTAGATAAAAAAAATTTGTTAAAATTCACTATCTTCTGAGACTCTTAATCTGGATTGGGACTTGATAAGGTATCTATATTAAAAATTTACGGCAACTGGGGTGCCTGGGTGGCTCAGCGGTTTAAAGCCACTGCCTTCGGCTGGGGTCATGATTCCAAGGTAGTGGGATTGAGCCCCGCATCGGGCTCTCTGCTCTGCAGACAGCCTGCTTCCTCCTCTCTCTCTGCCTTTCTGCCTACTTGTGATCTCTATCTATCAAATAAATAAATAAAATCTTAAAAAAAAATTTACAGCAACTGTCATGATTAATAGGGAAATAGGATGCCAACTGTCAACTTTACTAACAAGCATTATTTCCGGGGGCTCCTAGCAAATGCAAGTAAGAAAAAGAAATAAAAGGCATGAAGGTCAGAATGGAAGAAACAAAACTGGCATTTACAAATGGTTTAATTAATACATAAACTTTAAGAATTTATATAGATTTTAGACCTGCTTAGAGGGTTCCATCACGGTTGCTCTATACAAGAACAATAATCAGAAAATCATAAAGAAGGTGTGTGTGTGCACGTGTGCATGTGCATGCACACACACACACACACACACACAGAGAATGGAATATTACTCAGCCATAAAAACAGAATGAAATCTTGCTATTTGTGACAACATGGATAGACCCAGAGAGTATAATATGCTAAGTGAAATTAGTCAGAGAAAGACAAATATATGGATTCACTTTTATATGTGGAATCTAAAAAAACAAAACAAATAAACAAAAACCAGAAACAGATCTATAAATACAGAGAACAAAGTGTTGGTTGCCAGAGGAGAGGGCTGCAGGGGCATGGGCAAAGTAGGTAAAGAAGATTAAAAGGTAGAAACCTCCAGTTATAAAATAAAAGAATTCATGAGGATAATAAGTACAGCACAGGGAATACAGTCAATAATATTGTAAAAACATTATCTGGTGACAAATGATGACAACGCTTATCCTGGTGAGCACTGAGCAACATATAGAATTGTTGAATCACTGTGTTTTACACCAAAGACTAATATAACATTGTGTGTCAGCAAGACTTCAATAATAAAATTTTTTAAATAAAAAATAACAATGAGACAAAAAAGATCCCATTCATAATAGTAAAAAATACCTAAATAGGTATTTAGGAATAAGTCTAACAATACTATGAAAATAATAATAATAATAATAATAATAATAATAATAATAATTTAACTTTGTTGAGGGGCATAAATACATAAAGGGATATAAAACTTACTGAAGAGGAAATGGACCCAGACCATTTGATTCCTTTAATCTTTATCCCACAAACAACATGGAAAGATGGACAAGGTGAAGCTGTTAATTCTTCTCCAATTAATCTATAAATTTAGTACAATTCCAGTCAAAAGGTCAAGAGGTCTTGTTTCTGGAGGAATTTGATAAACTCTTAAAGATCCAAAAATAGTCTAGACAATTCTGCAAAAGAACAAAGTATATGGTGTTTGCCCTCCTACCTATGAGGAATGATTCTGTGCCCCTAGAAAAATTTTAAATGTGTAATTGGCCCACAGACAGTTTATTAGGATAGAATAGAGACCTCAGGAACAGAGTAAGCATGTATTTATACCTGGTATGTAACAGACATAGATTTATAAGTCAGTGGGAAAGCACAGATTATTTAATAAATTATATTAAGATAGTTGACTTTTTATACAGAGAACGGTTTAGATCCCTATTTCACACCCTCTTACATATTTTTTCAATCGATTATCCCTTTCTATCCTCTTTATATAAACAGTCACATCTTAAGCACCAAATTTAATTTGACTGATGCATATTTTTAACGTATTGTATATATGCTATTCTATATATTTAAGATTCATATAAATGGTATTATGTATCTTACTGTTTCCTACTATTTAATAAGTACTGCTCTTAATAGCCATGCATGTATATATGTAATATGCTGCTACTAATTGCTGCACAATGCACCATGATAGATATCCATCACATTTTACCTTTATAATTGCCCAGTAATGGATACCCATCACTCATTACTTGTGTCAGCTATTGATGCATAACAACCCCCCCAAATTTATTGGCTTGAAACAAGAACTAATTACTGCTTTTCCTGAGACTATGGATTAGCTATGTGGTTCTGCTGAGATGGGCTGAGCTTACTTCCCTATTTGTGGTCATCTGTGGATCAGCTGGGAGCTTACTCGTCTCAGAGGACCTCAGCTGATAAACTCAACCCTCCTCTCCTTTCTGGTTATCTTACATCTTTTTCTTTTCTTATAATGCTGGTCAAGAACTCCAGTATGATGAAGAGTAGTGATACTAATTGGCATCCCTATTTTGTTCCTAATCTCGAAGGGAGTGTATCTCAAGTTTCAACTTCAAGTTTAATGTTTGCTGTAGGTTTTAGTATATAAAGAAGTCCCATCTCTGCCTTTGGTTTTATTTTTGTGTTAAGTTGTACTTAGAATGGAGTCTTATTAGGTGCTTTTTCTGCATTTTGGTAGGTCATAATTTTTCTTCTTTAGTCTGTTAATATGGCGAGTTAATTGATGGATTCTCAGATGTTGAACTATCCTTGCATTTAAAAATATATGTTGCTCATCATTTTGCTTTGTTTTCCTTTAAGTTTAGGACCTTTCATAAGTAATACGGAGAGGAGGTTTTGGACTACATTTAATTTCTTTACTACTTATTACTTATTTTTTCTTCTATAATTTACAGAATTTCTTTATGCATTTCATCCACATTTAAACTTAATTAAGATATAACTGTTCATAATACTGATTTATTATTGTTATATCTATTGTATCTATGGTTATTTCTCCACTTTTGTTTCATATTTGTACTTTCTTTTCTTGATAACTCTTGCTGAAGTCTATTTTATCAATCTTTTGGTTTTGTAAATCTGCACTATTTTTTTAAATTATTCTTCTCAGGGCACCTTGGATGGCTTGGTTGGTTAAGTTTCCAACTCTTGATGATCTCAGAGTTGTGAGATCAAGCCCTGTCTTGGGCTCTGCGCTGGATGTGGAGCCTGCTTAAGATTCTCTCTCTCCCTACCACCGCCACCCGCCTCTGTCTTTATTGTTCTCTATGTCATTTTTCCTATTCTTTATTATTTCTTTCCTTTCTATTTCTTTGGTTTTGTTCTGTTGATTTGTCCATCTTTATGATTGAATGTTTAGCTTGTTAATTTTGAAAATTTTCATCTCCTGACCTCTAAGTTCTGTTTTTGCTGTGTCATACCTATTTGATATATTTTAATTATAATTAATTTTTAAATATTTTTTAATTCCTTTATGATTTTCCTTTTATTCCAGGGACTATTTAACATACATTGTAAGGTGAAACATATTAATTTGACTACATCAAAACCTAAAAATTTTGTAAGACAAATGATACTATAGACCAAATTAAAAGTCAAACAGCAGGCTAGCCAAAGATATTTGCAACATATGTCTGAATTATTATCTAGAATATGTTGACATTTGACATATGAATAAGACAAAAAGTATCATAGAAAAATGACAAAGATATGACTAGGCAATTTATAAGGGAAATATTAATAGCCAGTAAGTATATGAAAAAGTATCCTAAGTACTTATTAAGTATATGCAAATTAATTCAAGAACGATGGTTTTCTTGTCACCCAACAGATGCAGAAATTTTAAAGTCTGATTATATCTTGTACTGACAAGAATTTGAGAAAAGTGGATACTTTTAACATATCACTGGTGGAATTTTGGACTTGCATAGCTACTTTGGAGAGAGTAACATATAAAATGTAAAATGCACTTATTCTATTATATAAAAATTCTATTTGTATGCCAAAATTTCTATTGTATACTATGGAAACACTCTAGCATACAGGTTTAAGAAAACATGGAAAGGAATTTTTTGCAGCACTGTTCATGAAAGTGAAAAGTAGAAATACATTTATTTGTCAACCAGTAGATAATTGGATGAATAAAATGAGGTAAATTGATGCACTGGAATAATGTGTAGCATCTAAAAAGCATACCTATGTTTATTTACACCAATATGGATAGCATGTAAATCTTGGATGAAAAAAAGGAAATTTTAGAGTGGCATATATAGAATAATGTCATTTATGTACCCAAAGCATGCAAAAATAATAGTATATATATTATTCTGGGACACACACACACACACACACAC
>ML103895.1:47882-109790 GCA_003697995.1 Taxidea taxus jeffersonii
ACACACACACACACACACACACCTATAAATATATACATACACAAAAACATAAAAATGTAAAAAATTGAAAGAATATGCATAAAACTTAAGATAGTGGTTTCTTTGGAGAGATGGAATGGTGAGTGAGAACTGGGGGTAGTATTCAAAGATGTTATCTTCCCCTGTAATGTGTTAGAATCTAAGGGGGAAAAAAAAAAAACACCTTTAGGCATAAATAACAAAATGTTAACAGTTGTTGGTTCTGGGTGTGGGAAGGTGACTGTTTTTTACATAATTTTTTATAATTTCATGTATGTTTTAAATCCCCCTCAAAAATTCTACAATATTATATATTTAACATATATATAATAATATATAATATAATAAATTGTATAATAGGGTGGCTCAGTCAGTTGAGTCAGTTGAGGTCATGTTCTGGGATTGAGTCCCTGCATTGGTCTCCCTGCTCAGTGGGGAGCCTGGTTCTCCCTCTGTAACCCCCTGACCCCCTCCATGTGCTCTTTCTTGCTCTCTCTCTCAAATGGATGGATAAAAATCTTTATAAAAAATTGTATAATAGGGGCGCCTGGGTGGCTCAGTGGGTTAAGGCCTCTGCCTTCGGCTCAGGCATGATCTCAGGGTCCTGGGATCGAGCCCCGCATCGGGCTCCTTGCTCAGCAGGGAGCTTGCTTCCTCCTCTCTCTCTCTGCCTGCCTCTCTGCCTACTTGTGATCTCTGTCTGTCAAATAAATAAATAAGATCTTTAAAAAAAAAAAAAGAATAAAAAAAAATTGTATAATAGATGAGTTCCTAAACTAGGATCATAGGTGACTCAGATTTGTAGCCTGGGATGATGGTAATGCTATTGATAGAGAAAACAAAGGAGATTTATAGATAAAAGATCTTTAGGTACCAGTGGGTTAGCCAAATAAAGATGTTTGCCATATAATCAGAAATTAGAACCTAGATCTAAAAAAATAATGTCAAGCCTGGAGGTACTGATTTTTGAATCAGTACAGAAACCTGGGTAGTGAGGGGCACCTGGGTGGCTCAGTGGGTTAAAGCCTCTGCCTTCGGCTCGGGTCATGATCTCAGGATCCTGGGATCGAGCCCCGCATCAGGCTCTCCGCTTAGCGGGGAGCCTGCTTCCCTCTCTCTCTGCCTGCATCTCTGCCTATTTGTGGTCTCTCTCTCTGTCAAATAAATAAATAAAATCTTAAAAAAAAAAAAAAAAGAAACCTGGGTAGTGAATGGATAGTAAATTCTATTCTTGAGAGAGTGAAGAATGAAGAGAGAAGGTGGTTAAGGATCACACTGTGGGAGAATACCACATTTAAGGGTTGTATGGAAGTGGATGAAATCAACTGAAGAGAAACAAATAGGAAATAAAAAACAAAGCCAGACAGTTTATTCTCATGAAAATCAAATGAAGGGAAACATTTCAGTAAGGGTTGGTTAATAATGTAATTTGTTAAGAGAAGTAGAGTCAGGTGAAGATTAAAAGGAGATAGATGGGTTTGGCAACTAAATGCTTAGTGTTGACCTCTGAGGAATTTTTGGTGGGTAGAGTGCAGAAGCTATATTGTAAGAGGGGAAGAAATTAGTTAATCTGAATATTCCTTTAGGAATCAATCAAAATAGAATTTGACTTAAAGTGGTAACATAGTTGAGAACTCCATTGTAAATTTTTCATAAACATGCTAAATGTGAATCATATATTAGCTCTTATAAAGTTTCACAAGAATTGAAAAAAAAATTTCCAGAGTAGTCAAGATATTACATATTCTCTAATGAGAATAAAGAACCAAAGCCCTTGAAATCACTTGTCATAAATGTTATCTAAAATATAGATATCATTAACTAATATTTAAACTCATTTTGCTGGATATCATGTACATATGGGTGCTTAATAAATGCTGTTTGGAAAGAGTTGTTTGTGTAATACCCATAAGAAAAGATTAGCTACTACAGTATCAGTTGACAGTCTTCTAGGAATGGCTGCTAAGAATCAGAAGCAATGTGTCACCTAGTGTAAACCAGAGTGAAGAGTCAACAAGCTCAGGGAGAGTCTGGCCCAGGAATAACTTAACAAGTAAAATGCAGAAAACATGAATCTAAACCATACCGTCAGGTTGTTTTTTTTTTTTTTTTAAGATTTTATTTATTTATTTATCTTTTAGAAAGAGAAAGAGAAGAGTATGAGGCTGTGGGGGAAAGGGAGAGAGAATCTGAAGCTGACTCTGCACAGAGTGCAGAGCTTGACTTGGGGCTCCTTCCACTTGGGGCTTGATCTCACTACTGGGAGATCGTGACCTGACGCAAAACCAGGAGTTGGACGTTTAACTTACTGACCTGCCCAGGCGCCCCCAAACTGCCAGTCTTAAAAATGGTACATACTGAGTCCTTACTCACTGTAGAGTTTTTGTAGTCCGTAAATGCATATGGCAGGTAACTCATGGTAAAATAACTTTTAAGAGTCATGGATCTCTTTGAGAACCTAAAATAAGCCATGGCCCTTCTCTTTAGAAAAATGCAGAGTACTAACAAAATTTTGCTTTTGTGAGCCCCTCATTAAAAATCTATGATTTATTAAGGCTTTTATGCATATAAGTAATTTTAACTTTCCTGGGTGGTAGTCCAAAAATATATACCCACTATTCCCTAATTTCATGTATAATCAATTTCATACATCATACTGTCTCTAAGGATTTCACTCTTAGTGGGAGTTCTGTGTGCACTAGGAAGGCTTAATTTTTTTTCTTTTGTTACATAACTTAGTGCTACCAGGTATAAAAATAGATGCCTATGCCAGAAGTTTGATCAAAGTAAGTGCTAGATAATTATTTGTTGAATAAATGAATGAATATGTGACCGTGGGTTCAAGCACCTTCATTTTATTATTTTATTTAAGATTTTATTTATTTGTCAGAGAGCGATACAGAGAGAGAGGGAACACAAGCAGGGGGAGTGGGAGAGTGAAAAGCAGGTTTCCTGCTGAACAGGGGACCTGATGTGGGGCTCTATCCCAGGGCCCTGGGATCATGATCTGAGCCGAAGGTAGACACTTAATGACTGAGCCACCCAAGCATCCCCAAACACCTTCATTTTAATAATGGTTTATTAAAAAAAAATAATGGTTTATAAAACCTGGCTATTAAATAAAACAAGTCAGTAGTATAAAGAATTGTAAATAGATAATAAAATGGTAGCAGAAAACATGTGAAATAATTAATCTTTAAATCTGTGGATTCTACTTCTATATCTATTATCTATCTTCCAAGGCTGATGAACCAAGATTTACTTAATGGTCCTAAATCACTTGATATCCAGTTTGTCCTTGATAGGCATTTTTTTTTCTTCCTTCCTTCCTTCCTTTCTTCCTTCCTTCCTCCCTCCTTCCTTCCTTCCTTCCTTCTTTCCTCTCTTCCCCTCTTCTTTTCTTTCTTTCTTAGGCCTATTTTTCTTATACTTAGTTTTCTTAATTTTTTTCTCCTAAGCATGTCCAACACATCACAACCCAGCTCTGAATTTTATTATTAGTTCAGTTGTATCAGAAAAGTTTAGACCATTTGGCCTTCTCTTATTGTTCTCCCACCATTCACTGCTCAAGTTTTTTTTTCATTATTTGTCAGAAAGATATTAACCATTGCTTTAGCTTTTGACATGAAAAAGCAGCATATTGCAACTTATAGTTTATAAATACGGTGGTAGTAAAATGGGTTTAACTTTTCATCTGTTTTATAATTTCTAAGTTTTATAGAAGTTTATTTTGTAGAATTTTTGACCTCGAAATCATAAGATACTGTATCTGATCAAATTATTTAATTTCTTGGGGCCTCAGTTTCCTCATGTGTAAAATGTGAGGGTACTGGCCTAAATTGGTGATTCTCAGATAACTCTCCCATTGGTAGAGAGAGCTATTATTACTAAAATAGGAAATTGGCATCCTTCTCCTGAATTGTAGGAAGATAACATTAATGCATAGAATGTCTACTTCCTTAGATTCCAGCCCAATTTTTAAGAAAACTTTAAAGACTGTGTCTTTTGTTTTTATAGCATCTAATAGAGCACACAATTATATATTTGGTTTTTAAAATGTAATATATCTAATTTATGGTAGCCAGGAAGAGAGATCATGATATTCAGGTTCTTTATTTTTTGAAAAACTCTAGGTGATGTGGTCTCTACGTAGAGCTCCTTTCCAATCTGTAATATTTTATGATTCCATATATGAGATAAATGGAAAACATAAATGAAATCATCTGGGTAATCTAAAAATAAAAACCTTTGCAACTTATATGGTATTGGAAACAATCTCTCTCAAGAATGTCTTCCATTTTGGTTACTATGGAACCATAAAATTATTCAAAAAGCCAAAGTTATCTATTTTTTGTTGTATTAGACTTTAATGATAATATTATAGACTTATTTTCAAAAAGGAGAGCTTGGAGGATGAAAGAGTTGATGCCCAGACTATAAAGAATTTTATAGTCAGGATACTATACTGGATACTATAGTATCAGGATACTATAGTTAAAAGTTAAATCATTTATAAACTTTACTGTTTTTAAAATCTAAGCTCTGAAATGTGACAAGCTGAGAGTTTAAATGCCTTCCTTCTGTCTTCCTTCTTTCTTTTGCTGATTAACAAATTGCCCCAGATTTAGCAGCTTAAAACAGGAACCGTTTCTTATACTGTAGTTTTTATGGTTAAGGATTGGAGTAGCTTACTTGCTGGTTCTAGCTCAAGGTCTTTTGTGAGGCTGTAGTCCTCTGAAGGCTTGATTAGGGCTGGAGGATCTGTCTTCTACTGGGCAGACACAAGACTGTTGGCAAGATGCCGTTGTTTCTTGCCTCAAGGGCCTCTCCACACTTACCTGAGTGTACTCAGGACATGGCAGTTGGCTTCCTCAGAGAGTGACCCAAAAGGAAGAGATCAAGCAGTTTCTGAAGTCTCACACCATCACTTTTGTTCGGAGTCTTTTAATTCCAGCCCACACTCGGGAGAAGGGTCTTGGGTTCCATGTCTTGAAGGGAGGAATATAAAAGAATTTTCAGGGGCGCCTGGGTGGCTCAGTCAGTTAAGCATCTGAATCTTGATTTCGACTCAGGTCGTGATCTCAGGGTTGTGAGATGGAGCCTGGTATTGGTCTGTGTGCTGAGTGTAGAGCCTTCCTCAGATTCTCTCTCCCCCCTCTCCCTCTGCCCTTTTCCTGCTCATGTGCGCTCTCTTAAAAAACAAAAAAGATTTTCAGACAAGAAAATGGAAATAAATGGAGAATAAATGGATATAAATGGAGAATGGAGATAAAAAGGCCTTGTTACTTTGGTGCTTGGGTAGTGGTCGAGGGTAATGACTCTAGAGTCAGTGCTTGGGTTCAAATCCTGGACCTACCTCCCATTAACTTTATGACCTTGGTCAAGGAAACTTAGATTCTACATCTATAAAATGAGCGCAGTAATAATATATAATTCATAGGAACGTAGAGAGGAATATGTGAAAAAAAGTGAACATAAAGCAGTTAGCATAGGAGCTGTTATTTCAGTAAGAGTTACCTATTTATCTTTTTTCCCCTGCTACGATATAGCAGTAACTTTGATGTAGAAGATATCTTTCTGTAATGTTACTAGCAGAATATGAATTTGCTCTCGTATGCTGTAATATGTTTTGTCTACCATCCTACCCTATCTATTCTTACTGTTTTTTATTCTGCTTACTAATACCTGCTTAATCTTGAAGACTTGAGAAGTGCAGATGAGTATGTGTGAAATGTGTGTGTATATACATATATATATTGTATGACATACACATACATTCACATGTACTACAGGGCTTGAGTCGTATTGGTGGAAGAAATAGATATTTAAATCCTAGCACATTTATATTTTTACTATTTTACTGTGTTGTTAAAATTTTTTCGAATGCAGGAGCGCCTGGGTGGCTCAGTAGGTTAAAGCCTCTGCCTTCGGCTCGGGTCATGATCCCAGGGTCCTGGGATCGAGCCCTGCGTCGGGCTCTCTGCTCGGCGGGGAGCCTGCTTCCCCCCTCTCTCTGCCTGCTTGTGATTTCTGTCTGCCAAATAAATAAGTAAAATCTTTAAAAAAAAATTTTTTTTTTTCGAATGCATTTTTAATGGGACAATCCATTGAATGTTTTATTTCCTCAGGCTAGGTCCAGGAAATAAAACTCCTCGGTCAGAATGTATGAACCTCTTTTAGACTCTTCATATATAATGCCACACTGCTTTCCTGAAAATTTGTACTAACTTATATTTCCAGCAGCAGCTTATCCTTACTTGTCACTTCCAATATACTTCTTTTGGTTTCTAAGAAGTACTGGTGGCTGAAATCCTAGTTTCAGTGGCAAGGCAGAATTGCATTAAAGCCCCGGGAATTGTGTTTTTACAAGAGCTTTAAATATATAGGAGTATTTTCCAGTCTTTCTGAATTGATTTGTACACACACACACACACACTCTGTGAAGTATTAGGAATAGATACAGTTTCTCTTTTCTTGGAACTTAAAATATAAGGCTGAGGTGAATACATATAATTAAGATGTACAAAGAATAAAATACATACTATTGACTTCTTAAGATATATCTCAAGATGCAAATTATAAGGTAAAATTTACACATCAGATCAGGCTGCAAATGACTCGCATATTGAGAATGCCTTCTTGAGCCAATGCCTCCAGAGAAAAATAAGCTTCTTTTCCATTTTAAATACATGAGAATCTACTGATTAATAGGAGTAGAAATTCAGGTATATTATCAATTTTGGTGATCTGCCTAAAGCCAGGAGTAACTGCTGTATTCTGTATCACATCCCACCTATAAACTGTCTCAGGTTAAGATGCTGCCTATCAATGGATGACCCTTTTTAAAAACTGACCATAGATTTAAAAGGCTACCAATCATAGTTCTTCTGTCCAGTAGGTGAAAGTTCACCTAATGCAAGAAAGATCCTTACTGAGTTTAAGGGGAGTTGTATTTTGGAAATGGCATATAAGTTCTTTTGGGGAGTGTGGGGATCATGGTGGCAGGGCTAGGACAAAGCTCCAGGAGAATAAGTGAGTATTTAGAAGAAAGGAAAAAAAAAAAGTCATGGGCTGTGTATATGTATTCTGAAACTGCACTGACACACTGGGCAAACTTGTAAAATAGTACATTAGTATTACCACTGAAAACTTTTTTCCCTTCAAGATTATCAGCACAGCTCATTCCATTCAGATCATAAGTATTATACCTTAAATTTGTAACTGCCGAATCTTTTTTGGTGTTTATTTGGCAAATACTTATTGAGCACTTACTCTGTAGAAGGCACTATTTTATGTAAATTATGTGTAGAAAGAACTTCAGGGCAACGTTTTCTTTCAAACCTCTTTTGGACCAGGGAAGCATTTTTTTTGTTTTATTGAAGTTATCCAAGTCATTTTATTGGTTTGATTTTCTGTGTCGTCAATAAATTTATAGTCACTAAATGGCAATTTATTCCCCCTCTTCCCTCTTCTATTGTATTTTAACCTGTACTTATTTATAATAGGATTAGTTTCTGTGAAAAAGATTTTAAAGAGGAGATGACATAAATGAATGTTTCCAAACGAACAAAATAGGAATGAAAGGGTACATGAATTTCATGACTAGCAAATGGGGGAAGGATAATCTACCAGAGGTTGGCATGTTCTGTTTACTAATAAATACCTGTTTAGTGTGCTCTTTTAACAGTTCTGTGGTGGGGAAAAAGACGAAGTCAGCCTCTGAAAGTAGTTGGAAACTCCTTACTTTCCAAGTAAAGCTTTTAGCATATTTTGTAGGTATGCCTCTTTTTTTGTTGTTGTTGGTATTCCTGTTTTAAAGTGCAGCTTTTCAAGTGGACGGGTTACATGTTGCATAAGCTTCGAAACGGCCAAAACAAGTTAAATAGCCACCTTTATTTACAGCTGTGGGACTAGGTATTCGATCTCTCCCAGGAAGAAAATTTGATTAATGGCTCTTTTCCAAAGTGGGGACAATTGCAGACTTTTCTTCCGCAGAGCGTGAAATGTGCCTCTTCCTGCCGAGGGCCCAAGTCCTAGCCGCGGCTCCCGGGGCGGTTTCCAGCCTCAGGTGTCTCCCCCGCCGTGGGCCGCGGCCGCTCTCTGGGGCGGGCGTCCGGGACTTCCTGTCTGGGCGCGGGGCGGAAGGATCGCGTTGCCAGCCGAGGCGGCCGCCGCCGCCGCCGCCGCCGCCCCTGCCGTTAGGTGGTGGGGTTTCTCAGCCCCGCGGCGGGAGGCGGGCCGGCCTCGGCTTCCTGTCGGAGGACGCGCAAGGATCCGAGCGTCTGAGTGTGTGCGAGTGCGTGAGTGTGTGTCGGTCGCACGGCGTGTATCTCCGGCCGCGGGTTCCGCCTCCTCCCCTGCCGCCGCTGCTCACGGTGTAAGTCAATGTGAAGCAGCAGCTCCAGCCCCGGGATAAACATGGCGACGTCTCTGCATGAGGGACCCACGAACCAGCTGGATCTGCTCATCCGGGCTGGTAAGGACAGGGGAACTTTTCTCCTGTGCATCGGTGCAGCAGGAGAGGGGGTGCACAGAAGGCGGGGTGTCTCCCCGGTGGCGGTCAGTGCAGGGGGTTCAGTGTCCACCTCAGTCACTGGGGCGGCCGGGGGAAAGGGGGGTAGTGAATGAAGTAATGGAGGCGACGAATCAGGAAGTGATCACCTTGGAGAGTAACCTGCCTCGAATCTGGCGCTGTCGCTTCAGGGTGTGTTCGGCAAGCGGCGGCGGCAGCTGCCGGGCGGAGCGCTGGCAGCCGGTGCTGGAGAGCCGAGCCGCAGTGAAGTTGGGGACTCGGGGGCGGACGAGTTGTGCGCTTCACCCCAGTTGCTGAGGAACCAGGAAGTGAGTGAGGCTGTTGTCTCTCGGCTGCGCCTGCCACGCTGTCTGGCCGGAGAGGCCGCTGCTGCCCGCGGTCGGGGGCGGCGGGCTTCTCCAGTGAACGCTCGCCACCCCCGCTCCGTTCTCCTTTCAGACTTGGTCCACAAATCCACGACTTCCGCGTGGATGAGGCAGCCCCGGGCCATGTCCGGTAGACCGATACCCGCCAAAAAAATGCTCTGCCCCTCCTCTTCACGTCCCCACCTTGTGCAGGCTCAGGAGTAACGGTTCTGGAAGGGGTCACTCAATAATGTGGAATAGCCCGGGAGGATGTTTCTCTCAGGGGCCCGCCTCCCTTTCCTCATTTAATGGGTGGCTGTGAAGAAGTAGGTTTATGCCCCTTCCCTCGTGGGTTGTTTTTTTAGGGGGAAGACTGGGAAGGACACAGGATATATTTGGTACCCCTGACCTGGAGCCTTGGGGCATCAGAGGACGTTTATTTTCGTAAACAGTGGGTGAATGTGAAGGAGTGGGGTGGGCGAGAGGGAATCTTGGCCCTAGGGAAGTCTCAGCACGGAATTGCCCCCTTTCCCCCTCCCCCCCAAACCTCCCACCATAGCGGAAGCGCCTCGGAGAGGACAGAACGGTCGGGATTGACAGGCCTCTGGTTCCAATCTGCTCTCTGAGATGTTCCAAATAAGAACGTTGATTTCTGGGGGCGGGACTCTGGGCCCTCGCTGAGCCAATGAAGATTGGGCGGGAGTGAAGCTGACAATGTACGCATGGAATTGGAGGGAAGAGGAGTGTAAACACGGAAGTGGCCGCGGGGGTGGGGGATGTGCAGCGCCACTGCTGCAGCGGAAGGGCACGGACTTAAGTTACATGGAAAAAGCAGCTTTACTTAACGGACAGCGCAATGAGGGCTCTTAGTCGATGTAGCAGTGCTAGAATATTATTTACTTAAAGCAGTGATAAGCGTGCATGTTCCCTTTCCCTGGGTTTTATTTCATACCAACTGTGGGAAGTGGGAGGTAGGAAGTACCGAAGGGTAATGCTGTAAAAGATCTACAAGTAGTTTGATTGGTGGAACTCTGTGATTATGTTCGGTTGGGGAAAATCATGAACATAATGCGTATCGCTAAATTTAACAGGACTTTTAGTTGAAATAAAGCCTTGAATAATATAAGTGTGTGTTGTATGATTCATGAATAACCAGCCTTTTTTTCTGTAAAATGTAATGTTACACGTTTCAAAAGTCCCAAAGAAAAATCAGTTTACTGCATGGTGATTGAAACACATTTGACAGTTATTTTCTGATAAGAACAAGAAGTTAAGTATTAGTAAATAAGAACTTGGTTCCTTTTGTGTATGTTCAGTCCATTAATAACACAATATGAATTAAGGAACGGGATTTTTGGTCTTTTATTACTGGTACTAACAATACCTGTAATTGTGTGGGTCAATGATATTTTTGTGAGTGTTGAACATTTGCAGAGATGTTTCCAGTGATTCGAACATAGCAAGAGAAACTTAGCATAGCCCCCGCAGTCAGAATTTTGAAAAATATTGTAAAGTTTAGAGGGCTAAATTTTGCCAGTCGGGGGTATTTCTTTCATAAGCTTTTGGAATTAGCGAGGCTGAATGTGACATATAGGTATTTTACTTGGAATGGAAACCTATAGACAGTCTGCAGTTTGAAAATACAAGTTTTAGCTCCCTTTGATAAAAGTTTTTTTTTTTTAAAGTTAAATGTTTTTTTTCTGGTCCTGATGCATTTCTTTAGTATTTACAAATCTTAATATGATTATAGTGTTATATAAAGAATATATTTTACCTATAATTGTCTCCAAATTATTTCCTCAATAATTTTAATGTAATTTGAAGCTCTTTTACAAGTCCTATTTTAGAAGGAAACTTGAGACAGGTTTGCTGATTTACCCAAAGATACTCAGTGAGTTAAAAGTTGGGGAGGAAAAGTGGCCCACAAGATGAGGAATCATGGATCCAAATTAATAAAAATTTAGATTGCTGCCAATTTCCAGTGATGTTGGAAGAATAATGTTTGTGAAGTTTTTATTTGTAAAATAGAATACCTTTTTATTCCTTTGAGAGAATTATATGTTAGACATAATTCTTCCTCACAAAGATTTTACAGTCTAATTGAGAAAGATGTAAATCTACTTAATACATAAATGTTAATGTAACTACAGTGATTGCTATAATGGGTTGGTGACTAGTGTATAATGACTGATATTAATGAAAACTTCTAGAGGAGATCAGCTTTTAGTCAAATATTGTTAGCATAATTGTTGTTTCTAAGTGATGATAAAGCATTTAATAGTACACTACTATATTGTTATATGTTAAGGTACTAGGGGATATACTTGTGCTTTTATTTTCCTCCTTTTGAGGCTTAACTATCAACTTTAGTTAACCAGCTTCAGCTACCAGCTTCAGCTTTAGTTATCAGCATTTTTGCTGTCAGAGGAGTCTAAGAAAAATGAAATAAATAACCTTGCTTATTAAAAATCACTTATTCCAACACACAAAGTGTTTTTGTGGAGACTTGACATGTGGTAAAACTTTCACTTATAACACGATGTATGAGAAAGAGCTTTGACCCTGAAGTCAGGAGTTGAGGACCTGCATCTCGCTGTCACTAAACTAACTCTTGTGCTGGTGACTTTACTTCTTTAAGGTTTCATTTTTTGTAAGAGGACAAGATTGACTAGGTGATCTTAATAACTAAGATTATAAGTAGTTCAAATATTTAATGGAAAGTGAAGGCTTTTTTTTTCTTCTTGGATTTTTTTTTTTTACATTGCAATGTGTAAATGAATATCTGCAATGTGTAAATAAATGTTTGAATTGGGAGGATAGTATCTGCTAGCCAATGTTTGTGCCAAAATGGGATTTGAGGCCAGGTCTATATGTTGAATGACATTATGAAATAGTTTAGGATCATCTTCATATATGAAGATATATACACACACACACACACACACACATATAGCTAATCTTACATACATATATATATATAGCAAATTGTAGGGAAAACAAATGTCTATAGGAACAATGAATGTTACTTTCTTAATTATGTGAAAGTATTGTGTAAGTGTGATCTAGATTTTCTGGAAGATTTTCAATTTAAAATATTCTGCCTTGTTCTCAAGTATACTTTCCTTGACTTGTTTCTTCCATTTTTAAGAAACTGGGAATTAAGAAATTGGAGAATTTGGGTTGAGAGATATGGTCACCAGAACTTTTTTCTACTTTAATGCCGTTATTAAATGGGAGGGAGTTTTCTGGAAATTTAGCTTAAGTATTTTCACTGATAAATCTGTCTGGTTTGTCGAAGTTCATTGTGAAATTTGAACTTGAAAATCTTATTTCTAGTTTACTGTAAAAAGTATCTGGTTATCAATCTTGAAAAGATCATATGAAAACAATTTAGGATGTGAGAAAATGAAGCATGTGTTGAAATAAAACTGGAAGAATGGCATTCATTTTTTGTTTTTAAAAAGATTTGTTTATTTTAGAGAGCGAGTGCAGTGAGGAGGGGCAGAGGGAGAGGGAAGGAAATGTAAGCAGACTCTGCTGAGCTGGGAGCCCAGGGTAGTCCAGTGAGGGGTGGAGAGTCTGATGAGCTCTGAGTCCAGTGAGAGGCGGATCTCACTATCCTGGAGATCACAACCTGAGTAGAAACCAAGAGTCCGAGGCTTAACTGACTATACCACCCAGCCCCCATTTAAAAAAATTTTTATTTGATGGGGCGCCTGGGTGGCTCAGTGGGTTAAAGCCTCTGCCTTCGGCTCGGGTCATGATCCCAGGGTCCTGGGATCGAGCCCCATATCGGGCTCTCTGCTCAGCGGGGAGCCTGCTTTCTCCTCTCTCTCTGCCTGCCTCTCTGCCTACTTGTGATCTCTGTCTGTCAAATAAATAAATAAATAAAATCTTAAAAAAAATTTTATTTGAAAATACGTTTAAGAAATTACTCTTCAGGGCGCCTGGGTGGCTCAGTGGGTTAAGCCGCTGCCTTCAGCTCGGGTCATGATCCCAGGGTCCTGGGATCGAGTCCCACATCGGGCTCTCTGCTCGGCAGGGAGCCTGCTTCTCCCCTCCCCTCTCTGTCTGCCTCTCTGTCTACTTGTGTGATCTCTGTCTGTCAAAAAAATAAATAAAATCTTTAAAAAAAAAAAAGAAAAGAAAAGAAATTACTCTTCAGAATTCATTGCAGCATTAGGACTAAAATTCATATAAAAACTGAGTTAAAGAGTAACATCAGTATTTTAACATTCAAGCAGGATAATTCAAAATAAAACAGTTAACTTTAGAAACACGTGGTTGGTGGAAAAGGGTGGGCAGGAGCATGTTCTTGATAGTTAAACTCCTTGTGTTATCTATAGCTTAAGTGTTCAAAGGGATGCAAAGAAGTGTTTATGAAAAACTTTAAAAATCTTTTATGTGTAAGTGGACAGAATACTGTTCTACTTTTGGAAAATGGAGTCATAATTTTTCATCTATGCCCTGTTTAGAAGCTAAAACTTACAAAAACAGGGTAGAATTTGCGTGTTTTTATTCTGTTTGGTAATAAATTATAGTTGCAGTCCTTAAAAACTAAAATCTCTGAGCTGAGGATTTGTGGAGTCCTGAGCCTCTTTCAGAGAGTCTGTGAAGTAAAAATTGTTCTCATGACAATTCTAAGACATTATTTGCTTTTCACTTTTTAAAAAAAGATTTTATTTATTTATTTAACAGACAGAGATCACAAGTAGGCAGAGAGGCAGGCAGAGAGAGAGAAGGGGAAGCAGGCTCCCCGCTGAGCAGAGAGGGCTCGATCCCCTGGGATCAGGACCCTAGCCAAAGGCAGAGCTTTTAACCCATTGAGCCACCCAGACACCCCTGCTTTTCACTTTCACAAGTGTTCAGAATTTTCTAGAGGCTACATGACTTTGATATTACAACAATTTAATGAGGAAGCAAATCTGAATCTAATCGTTTTCTACCATGTATTAAAAAGATTTACCAGGGACGCCTGGTTGGCTCAGTTGGTTAAGCGGCTGCCTTCGGCTCAGGTCATGATCCCAGCGTCCTGGGATCGAGTCCCACATCGGGCTCCTCGCTCGGCAGGGAGCCTGCTTCTCCCTCTGCCTCTGCCTGCCTCTCTGTCTGCCTGTGCTCGCTCTCTCTCTAACTAATGAATAAATAAAATCTTAAAAAAAAAAAAAAAAGATTTACCAAAATGTAAAACAAAGCTACTCACTTTTTTTTGTTATAGAAAAGCTATTTTTCATTAAAATATTACTTAGAAGTATTGGATTTATTATTTTAAATGAACTGATAAATATTTTAATGTTTTCTTAATTTCAGTTTGAAATAGAGTAAAATCTAAAAATAGGACTTAGATAAACAAAATCTCTTTGTGGTCCTCAAATAATTTGAGTATGAAAGTTGCTGTTGACCAGAAAAGTTTGAGAGTAGCTGTGTATTTTTTAGTACCATAGGCATTAGCCACATGTGGCTGTTGAGTGGGTGAGAAACTCAATTTTTAATTTTTTAGAATTTTAATTAACTTAAGCATAAAAACTGAAGCTGTGGAAAACTTTTATATTGATTATGTATTGAAATGACAATATTTTTTAATATACTGGGTTAAATAAAAGACATTAATTTCAGTTTCTGCTTTTTAAAATCTGGCTGTTGGGAATTTAAAAATTATAACATGGCTCATGTTATATTTTCATCAGGCAGCTTAGTTCTTTTCCCTTCTAAACTTTTAAATTGTAACTATTGATTAGAAAGTCAAAGAGGAAGAAGACAAGATGGTGTCCCAGACTTTTACCCTTTCCCCCTTTTTATTGCATTCATTTGTATTTTTCACTTACCTATTATGCCTTGGGGCGTTAGAAGATAAGCTGTATTAAGTCAGGTGCCTGGTTGAGTGATGATCTTTATTATTAGTTTATGGTCTTCCTTGTAAGGACATACTACTATCATTTAAGGAACTGTTTTCTAATTTTTTTCCATTGCTCTCAAATTAAATTGCTATTAATTTTTATTTTTGACTTTAAGAACTTTGTTATGAGCTAGAGCCATTGCCAGCATTCTCTTCTGCAAAGCTGAGAGGTATGTCTCTTGTCAGACTTAATTACCAAGTTTGGTATTTTGTAACAGCTGTTGAGTGAGTCTGGAAGAGACTACCATACAAACCAGTTGATTAGAAAGCTGGAAACGGAACAAGACGACACTTAACCAGTAGGAAAGGATGGCATAAGCAAATTTGAGTTTTGGCACTATGATTAAAGTTAAAATTGTTTTGAAATTTGTTTTATATATTTATTTCTTCAAAAGGGACTGGCCAGCAACACCAAGGAATAATCTTAAGTAGAAAATGATACCTGTCAGATTACTTTTCACTTCATTGTTTCTATTTTTAAAATGAGTTGCTTTTTTTTTTTCATGGTGCCATTAATTTCATACACATGTCTAGAAAGATACTAGTAAACCAAGTTTTAAGTAAGAGATAAGGAGTTTTCAGCCCTTGCTTGTAGTTTATTTGCTTGTTTGTCTATTTGCTTATTGTTTGCACTGTTAAACTCATGTTTATCCTTAAGAATTGTGCATAATTCTAGTTTAAATTGTATTTGAATTACTGAGCTGAACCAAGTGAATTGAAAAGCTTTCAAAAATTACAGAAACTTATGGGGCGCCTGGGTGGCTTAGTGGGTTGGGGCCTCTGCCTTCGGCTCAGGTCATGATCCCAGAGTCCTGGGATCAAGCCCCGCATCGGGCTCTCCTCCTCTCTCTCTGCCTACTTCTCTGCCTACTTGCGATCTCTGTCTGTCAAATAAATAAATAAAATCTTTAAAAAAAAAAATTACAGAAACTTAAATAAGAGAAATATTTCTTAAATTTCTTTTATCAAAAACTACTTATATCAACAAAAGAAAAAGAAGAGGGTTTTCTTTTTCAAAATGGCAAAGTATTCTTGGAAACTGATAGGTACACTGTTGTAAAAATTGATCTAAGTATGCGCTCTTAGATGTTCGTTTGCATGTGCTTGGGATTATAGTTAATAAAAATGACAAAAGTAAAATCAGTAAGCATCCAAAAAAAAGAAATCAGTGCTCCACTTAAGCTGTTAGCTTACATAATAACTTTAAATTATTTTATATATTTCTTCAGTCTTGTTGAAATATTTTACTTCTGTTTGTTTTCGATACTACCATTTATGTTTCTAAACTATTAGTATAAGCTTCACAAAGCCAGAGATCTATTCACATTTGTCTCTCAGATTTCTATCACAGGGTCTGATATACGGTAAATGCTCAGCAACCAAAAGTTGACTGTACATAGAACATTAGATCTCCTGATTGATAATTCCCAGAGAATGTATGTATTTTGGTGTTCTCATCCTAAATTTAAAATATGAATTAATAAATGTTATTCTTTTTGTGTTTTGTTTTGCTCTGTAAATGCAAAACTTTCCTGGGAAATAATATGTTGAATTTGGGAGAAAGGGGAGTTTGAGGTCAGAAATATGAGCAAGAAAATACACTTTTAAGAAATAATTTCCACTGACATAATTGACATGAAATCAGAGTTTTATAAATGTGCCTCAAGCTACATAAAAACCCAGGGCAGTATTATTTGTAATTGTTAGGCACGTTTCATTTTGTTTATAACTGAAAACATTAAAAAAATCGGGTAAAATTCTGTTGCTGTATTATCAAGTGTTTGAAGCTCTGATTTTAATATGGTAAGGTTTTTAGGGTATGTCTTAATACAATTACATAAGGAATTAGTTTACTGAGGGTAGTTTATTTATAGCACCTAAGACAACACCTAAATTGCAACACAAGCAGACTTTAAAAGAATGAAGTTCCTAGAATAAACTTTAAAAACCTGAGATTTGCTTTCCAAGGTTCTTTAGTATATGTGCATATTGTGGGGAGGCACTTTGAAAAAATTACTTGAGAATGGTAATTTATTTTATACTTACTAAGTTTCTTAAAGTTGAGTTAGAAGGACTGATTGAATCCTTTGCTTCAGTGAAGCTGCAGATAAGAGTAAGCAGGGTCACCTAAAGATAGATTTACTTAGAGGTTTGGCTGCCTCTCTGGAACTGTTTAGCTTTGAGCAGATTTCCATAAATGGAAAGAGCAACTGGAGAGACCCAGTACCTTGGTTGAGAGTGTGGATGATGTGCAACAGGTGGTAAAACAGTCGCTGGATTTTTTTTTTTTTTTAATTGCTCTTCAAAAGGCTAAGGCTTTAGCATTTGGTGAATTTTAAGATTAAGTGATTTTTTTTTCATTTAAATGTTTCCTGGAAACGGTTTTAAAAGATTCATATCTTTAGTGTGTAGAACTTGTGAATTTGTAATATAGCTTATGGAATTTATACAAATACTTCCTTTTAGTCTTTTTAAAGGACATCTTGAGAAAAATCTATCCAATTAGAAACTTATATATTCATGTTTCAGAACTAAGTAGAATGTTCAATATTTTTAAAGTCAGGATGTGAAATTAATATGTCATTTATATGTTTGTGCTTGATTGGCCAGTTTCCCTGTAAGGTCTGTGGGTTGTTCTCAACTTTAATATATAAAAGAAGTACTTGCATACCTATTGTATTAAAAATCTGTATTGGGAATTATAGCAGATATAAAGATGAATTAAAGGTAGCACCCCCCCAACCTCAGGGAACTTATAATCTTACAGGAGTGATAAGAAATTAGCACAATTTAGTGAATTTTTATCTATATGCCAGGCATTGTACATGTTTTTTATAGGTATCACCTCACTTAATTCTCACAACTATATGAGGTAAGTAATATACCTGTTTTGTGAAAGAGGAAATCAGTTCCCTCACAAGAAATTAAATTGCTGGTTTGGGTAACATTATAAGTAGCAGAGACTAGGACCCAAGCTGTTGGACTTGAAAAGCCAAACGACTGCTATATACTTTATTGTTTCACAAGTAATTCAAGCAACAAAGCATAAAGTAAGTGCTAAAAGAGAGTTACAGAAGGTGGCAGAATTAGAAGAGGCTTCATGAGAAAACAAACATAGAACCTTTAAAAACAAATTTCTTGAGTAAAACGCAGAAAAGTTTAGTGAAGTCTTGAAGAGACAAGTTTATTGGGAAGAGAGTTCCCAAGTGTCTGGTGTTATGCACTCACCTAGGAGAGTGTAAGAATCAAACTAATGCATTAAACTAATTTGGAAGTACAGGTTTCTGACTGTGATTCTGCAAGGTATTGATTTCAGTGGCTGTATATCAGGATACATAATGGACCTCCTAGGATTGTTAATCTACAACCATCCTCCCCCCCGCCCCACCTCCAAGTTCGTTTTGTTCTAAAATTGATACAGCATTCAAATTTCAAGGGTCTTTGTTTTCCTTTGGATAAGATTCAGAAATTTCTCAGTAATTTCTGATCATTCTCAGTAGTTGCTTTATAATCAACATTTCGTTTTGCAAAGAGTAGATACTAGATCATTTTTAAAACGATTTCTGTAAATAAATTTTGTGGACTAGTACTAGAGTTATTCACGAGTTGATTTATTTAGTAATGTATTCTGTGCATTTTTAATTGAGTAGAACTTATTTTCCCCCCAGTGGAAGCATCAGTTCATAGCAGTAATGCACACTGTACAGACAAGACAATTGAAGCTGCTGAAGCCCTGCTTCATATGGAATCTCCTACCTGCTTAAGGGATTCAAGAAGTCCCGGTATGTGAATTGTTCCTTATAATAAGCATGTCACATCACTTCACATATCTAAAATGGGTTTCTTCTTAAATACATGGGGATTATTGTTCTCAGGGTTTATTATGCATGAATACCTGTGACAGCAATACTTAGTTCCCTAGTCTTACATACTTTTTTATAATAAATGATACAGAAAATACCCACTATAGACAGATAAATGTTTGTTAAATTGATGTTTTATTGTTATGTCTTATTTCCTTAACTTTGGGTAAATTATAAACCTTTGTAGTCCTTAAGGGAATGGTGGATGGGGTGGGGAATTTGCCTCCCATGACTAGTTTCTGTCCTTTATTTAGTGATAAATAGGCAGTAGCTCCAGGGAACCTTCCACGGTGGAGAGAGGAGATAGCTTCTACCATAGCTTCTATCATAGCTTCTACCATTTCCTTGTACTCCTTCAGGCTGGGAGTTTCTTTTTCTTTTGTCCCTTTTTTTTCCCCCTCATTAAGACTGCCTTTGACAGTCACTGTCCTCTATAATTAATGTCGAAGTGTTAATTTGACTTAATAATATTGCCCACTTCTCATTATAGGGATTTATAAATACCAAGAGCAACTGTACTTTTTTTTTTTTGCAACTGTACTTTTTAATTAGAATAGAAATCCCATGTATTTTTCAGGGATGTGAGAAGAAAATTAGGGCATATTGGTCAATGTATTAATCTACAACAGTATTATTAGCTGTTTCTTAATTGAAATAGAAGTATGTCATATTCTGATTATTCATGCATATTGGAAGGAAGCTGGAGCACCATCATTGTATGTAATAGAATACCAAATGGCAGTTTCTATATACTGCTTTCGAGACCCAAAACATCAGGACTGTTACATTAAGTAAAATTTTAAATAAATTGGAAGAGGAGATTCATTGGGCTTTAATTTTCCTTTTCTACATATTTTGAAATGATCTACAAGTGCTTTCTTTTAACTGAAGACACATTTATTAAATGTGTTAAATTTTTTATTGTGTTAATGTGTTAAATTTTATAACATGTGGATGTATCCTAGTTAGAGAATAATGCTGGGTATCAGGAAGGAAAGTAATTACTAAAGAACTCACTATGACTCTATTATCTTATTTTCAGATGTTTTCCCAATTGTCAAAATAATTCAAAGTCTTCTACAGTGAGCTTGAAAGTACTTAAAGTACTTAAAAATATGAAGAAGGGAGGTGATTCCTCATGATCCCCACATGGATTACAGGATTAATTTCCTTCAAGCTGATTTTCTTTGCATTTATTTCCTTACATACTTTAGATTGTATTGCATATTCAGCAAATTAACTTTAGGCTCTTACCCTGCTCTGATAAATTGTTAAGAAACCTCACCTCTACTAAATGTTGAATTGTCCGCATGAAGAAGTATTGATGGGGGTGGGAAATTTTAATTTTTTGACTTTTTTTTATAGTGGAAGTGTTTGTCCCTCCTTGTGTATCAACTCCAGAATTCATCCATGCTGCTATGAGGCCAGATGTCATTACAGAAACTGTAGTGGAGGTGTCAACTGAAGAATCGGAACCAATGGATACCTCTCCTATTCCGACATCACCAGATAGCCATGAACCAATGAAAAAGAAAAAAGGTAGAGTATATTTATAAATTTCTGGAAAAGTGGGTGAAATTTTTTCTGGTATTTTTTTTCCCCCATCAAGGGACATAGGAAAATACATGCTATAGATTTATGATTGATGTTATCTTTACCTAGGTATTCTCAAAGAATCAACAAACTGAGATTTTAGTTTGTGTTAACATGTTCATACTTCTTAAAGGAGCTAGTGTTTGAGCTCTAAAGAAAGTTGCCTGGAAATGGAATTAAAATAAATGTTGGACAAGCAGAAGGAAGGCCAGAGATTCACTGCTTGTTTGTCTGCTTTCCGATTCTTTTAGGTACTTGGTTATTTTATTTTTTAAGGATTTTATTTATTTGACAGACAGAGATCACAAGTAGGCAGAGAGAGATGAGGAAGCAGGCTTCCCACTGAGCATAGAGCCCGATGCGGGGCTCCATCCCAGGACCCTGGGATCATGACCTGAGCGGAAGGCAGAGGCTTTAACTCAATGAGCCACCTAGGCACCCCGGTACTTGGTTATTTTTAAAAAACACTTTATTTTTTAATTTTCTCTATTTTTTATCTTATCTTCCCACTCTTTTATGGGCATTAAAATAAAAAGCCCAATATTATTTTCTTCTTATACCTTCTGTCTTAAAATACCAGTATTGCCGATAGGGAAAGAACATTTCCACTTATTATTTATTTGACTCCTGCTGAAACTTCTGCTCACTCCTGATGGGTGAGGCCCCACACACCTCTAACATCCCTAGAAGATGGGCAGGAAGTGGGTCCTTTTCCTGTTTGAATCAGAGGTAAAACTCGAAAGAAATGAAATTCTTTATAAATGGGTACTCCTCTAATTCCACTTTCTTCTGTATCTCTTTCTTCACATTTTACAGTAGGAAAAGCAAAAATAAGAAAACTTGTGTTAGAAGTAATGGTATTTTCTTTCATTTATTAGAGGTATTTCAAATTGCTGTGATGGGACGCCTGGGTGGCTCGGTGGGTTAAGCCACTGCCTTTGGCTCAGGTCATGATCCCAGGGTCCTGGGATCGAGTTCTGCATTGGGCTCTCTGCTCGGCAGGGAGCCTGCCTCTCCCTTCCCCTCTCTGCCTGCCTCTGTGCCTGCTTGTGTGATCTCTGTCAAATAAATAAATAAAATCTTTAAAAAAAAAAAAAAGAATGTTCAAATTGCTGTGATGTTGATGTGTCTATGCTTATTACTGTGAGGGACACAGTGAAGAATGAGATTGAGTCCTTTCCTCCTGTAATAGATTACATGTATCTTTTGAGAGGTATGAATGAAAGAATAGAAGGAAGAATTACTTCCTGCTGTTTAAATGTTTAAAAACAAAAGGCATACATATAAGTAGCCCTGATTACCCACTTCCCCACTGTAACCTTTGGCTGGATTTATTTGATAGGAGCTATTACAAAACACTTACAAATTTTTTAGATTTATTATTATTATTTTTTTAAATATTTTATTTACTTATTTGACAGAGATCACAAGTAGGTAGAGAGGCAGGCAGAGAGAGAGGAAGAAGCAGGCTGTCCGCAGAGCAGAGAGCCCGATGCGGGGCTCGATCCCACGACCCTGGGATCATGACCTGAGCCGAAGGCAGTGGCCTTAATCCACTGAGCCACCCAGGCGCCCCTTTTAGATTTATTTTTTGAGGGAGAGGGAGAGCACACACACGTGTACACACAAGCAGGGAGGGAGTGGGGGCAGAGGGAGAGGGAGAAAGAATTTTTTTTTTTTTAAGATTTTATTTATTTATTTGACAGATCACAAGTAGGCAGAGAGAGAGATAGGGTGAAGCAGGCTCCCTCTTGAGTAGAGAGCCCAAGGTGGGGCTTGATCCCAGGACCTTGAGATCATGATGTGAGCGGAAGGCGAAGGCTTAACCCACTGAGCCACCCAGGTACCCCAGAAAGAGAGAATCTTAAGCAGACTCTGTGCCCAATGCAGGGCTCAGTCTCATGATCTTGAGATCAGGACCCTGGCCAAAATCAAGAGTCAGACACTTAACCAAATGACCCATCCATGTGTCCCAAGAAATTTTTGATTTGAAAGGAGATGGAAAAAAACATGAAATTGCCAATTTAATATTAATTTTATATATTTGAAAATAGATGATCTTAATGACCATTTAAAAATTATATATAATGTATATGTAAATATATATACTTAAGTTCATTTGGGACATACAAAGTTAGGTAAGTTATTTTTGAATAGCAGAGCCTTTTTATTTCCAGAGCTTCTAACATACTAATAGTTGTTGTGAATCTGCAAGAGAAGGTAACATGCAGTGTTCTAAAAGTAAACTTGACTGTAGAACGTTGTTTACTACTTATAAATCTATTTCTTAAGTACAATTTGGGAAATACTGCTTTATATGAAAATAAGCCTTTTTGGGCTAACATTTCTTTTTTTTTTTTTAAGATTTTATTTATTTGATAGAGATCACAAGTAGGCAGAAAGGCAGAGAGAGAGAGGAGGAAGCAGCGGTCTGCAGAGCAGAGAGCCCAATGCGGGGCTCGATCTCACGACCCTGGGATCATGACCCGAGCCGAAGGCAGCGGCTTCAACCCACTGAGCCACCCAGGTGCCCCTGGGCTAACATTTCTATGAAGGAAGTTGAGGTTTTTTTGGTTTGAGTCTTATTACTGATTGATTTGTATTCTAAATATTACTTAAATTGAGAAATTAATCTCTGTTCTAATAAGGAAACCAGAGAACTTTCCCTTTTAATTTTTGCCAGAGCACACATCTTATTGATTAGTTACCATAATGAAATCCTGGAATATAATGGCTGTGTATTTTGAAATAAAACGCTTTGATTTTTAGGTCTTTAATTAGCTCTAAATAATCCTTGCTAATGAAGACCAGGGTGATATCAGAAATCCCAGATGTATGATAATCACCAAATTAGTAATATATATATTTAATCTGCAAATTATAATATACTTGACTATTCTAGCCTTTCTGGAGGCTTCACCTCATCTGCCAGCATCCTTTTATCAGTGCTGAGGATTGAAAATAATGCATTTCAGCCTCACACCTTCTTCAGTATAAGTATTGCTTTTCTGTTCATTGTGGATGCTAGTCTGTCTGGGAGAGCCCTTTTGGTAGAAGTGAAGAGAAGCAAAAGGAAGGGCACACTTTTTAGACATATGAAATAATTAATTGAAAGATTTTCTTTTATCCTTATAATGTACCTGCACATTGAGGTGGGGACATTTGAACACTTATGCTTAAATTCTGGTGAATGGATTGGCTCAGAGCAGTAGTGTTTAAAATAATCTTTTACTTTTCCTCATTTGAGCTCAAAGGGCTTTGCAGATAATCAGATCCTCTGCAATAGGTAGGTAAAGTGTTTTCTAACAATTCTGTAGAACAGAAAAAAGTTTGTACTAGAATTTGTTTCCATTGCTGCATTGTTGGAAGAGGTTAGCAATTTGAGGCTCTGACCAAGTAAATAATAGGTTGGGTAGTACCTGACTTGCTCTATACACTGAAATTACTGCCAACTAACTGCTGTAATTTAAAATTGCAGAAGTGCTTTTAATGCTCCTTTTCAGTGCAACTTTATATACACTGAGTATATTAATCCACAAATTAGTGTCCAGTTTCATGAATGTGTTATCAGAGAGTCTGCTAATCATGCTTCTGGTTTTTTTTCCCATTTTCAATGTATGGTTTCAATCTTACTTTTTTTCAGTTGGCCGTAAACCAAAGACCCAGCAATCACCAATTTCCAATGGGTCTCCTGAGTTAGGTATAAAGAAGAAGCCCAGAGAAGGAAAAGGTAATTTGGGGAGGGCTGTTTGAGGTGAGGTCATCCCCCCCCCCCCGGACATTTTTGCATTTGTAAGAAAATGTTTTCTAGTACAGGCACAGATGGAAGTACTGTCTTTGGTAATAGGCCTCAATCAGGGATATCTGAGCGTTGCCTGGAGAGCTTTTTCCTAGTTCCTACCCACTGAGATTCTATAGCCACAGATACACTATAGGGGTGTAAAAGGCAGTAGGCATTTGTGTTTGGAAAGGTCATCTAAAGTGCAGTCTGATGCATAGCCTTCTTAAGAGCCATTGTTCATAGGGGAGGTATGTATGTATAACAGCACTCATCCTCCTAGAGCCGCTCAGAAATGAAGGGGTGGGTTTATAACTAAGACTTATTTCTGATACATAATTTCCTAACTGATAGAATGCAGGAATTCTCAAGGCAAGTTGAATTTTATTTCCTAATTAACCAGTTTCAGTCATGTTAGGAATTAGAACAAAAACTTACCATAATTCTGCTTTAGAATTTGTATACTTTCATTAAAAAAAAATTAATGATAAGTCTCCTACATTCTGCCACTCTTGTTAGATGATTTCAGGTAATATTTTAGTCACGGTTTTAGGTGTGTTCTGATAATCTATAACCAGAATTTATCACTTTCATGAATGTTTTCAGACCAATATTTAATAGTTGGATCCATTTTGGAATAATATATTCAAATTTATTCCATCTTCAAGAGGTGGTCTTTACATCTAATTTTAAAGCAAAAATGAAATCTTTAGTAAAAAAAGAAAATTTTTCTCCAATAAGGCTACCAACAAATTTAGACCAAAAAATGCAGTTATATTGAATTGTTATTTATTCAGAAACTGAGAAATTGAATTTGGGACAGATTTAGGATACTTTTCTTATTTGTCTTTGGTCATTTTACATTTCTAACATCTTAGGTTTTGTCTTTTATGTTGAAAACTTTAAAACTGGGGTGCCTGGGTGGCTCAATTGGTTAAGCGTCTAGCTCAAGTTGTGATCTCAGGGTTCTGGGATTGAGTCCCACATTGGAGGAGGGAATCTGCTTTTCCCTCTCCCTCTGTTGCTCCCCATGACTTGTGCTCTCTCTTGCTATCTTTAATAAATAAATTATATCTTAAAATAAATAACATTAAAAAAACTTTAAAAAACTTACATAATAGTAAATATTAGAAAGCTAAACCATAAATATACAATTATTACTGTTTTTTTAAACAATTCCCATCATCAGTGGTCTCTTGTACTCAAAGATCTGATGCTTAACACTGGAGAAAAACTTTGTGATGACCTGTTTTTGCCAGTCAGAATCACCTTTTATTAAAGTTTCAGTCTTTTATTATCAAACTTGAGGCAACATGTTGAATGTGAAGATTAAAGATTAAAAATCCAGTTGGGAGCATCTGACTGCCTCAGTAGGTAGATCCTCTGATTCTTGATCATGAGGCTATAAGTTCAAGTCCCACATTGGATGTAGGAAGTACTTTAGAATCTTAAAAAAAAAATGCAATCTAAATGCTGATGTCTGTTATACGCTTAGTGAACTACCTTATCTGGTAAAGAAGGCTTCCCTTTCTGAATGTTTTTCTTGAAGTGAGGTGTCGAACTTTCAGTTTTAACTTGAGGATGGGACCTGGGGTGAACACCCAAAGACAACCTGAGGAATGTTGAGTCTCATTCCACAAACACAGACGCATTCAAATCCCTGTTATGTATGTATAAGGCATTGTTTATGTTACTCAGAAGTTTCTTCCAGAATAAGCTCACTTTTACTATGCCCACCCATAGGGCCTGATAATCTTTTTTTGGGGGCCTGATAATGCTTTGATCACAGAAATGTCCCAAGTACACATCTTAATGTAGTTGAAAGTTACATAATGGTTTAATAGTAAGAGTTTTTACAAAATACTGATGCTGATGCAGTGGGATTTCAGAGACGCAGACAGAACACTGTAAAGTTGAAGGTTAATCTTTTTAGGTCAAGACATGCACAATGGTCTCAACTATGGCTTAGTAAATTTATTGAATTTTCAGAGAATTCAGAATGAAAATGAAATGCCTGAGGAAGAGCTTCAGCATTTAGACTCAGTAGCAGTAGCTTAGTTCTGAACCCTCCTACCCTTAGAGGTCCTTCTCACAAAGTCTGTCATTTGGATCTAGATTTGATGAGATAATAAAGCGATAGTGAGCAGGAGCCTAGAGATGACCTGGTGACTCAGTGGTGGTTTATATATTCTAATTTTCTCCTTCTCAGGGTTTTCTCTTCTTTCACCAGTTTAAGAATCTCTGGCCCTAGAGGCTTTATACAAAGGGAATAAAAGAAAAGCAGCATTCTGAAAATTTCAGCCTGATCTCCCCATAACCACTGTCCACTACTTGCCCATCTTCCACTCTCCGAAGGGAATGAAAAAAGTCATGCTTTCTTCTTTTTGGGATGAAGTTCCTTATCTGAATCCCAGATTTGTTCTTTTCCTCTATGTAAATCTTAGTCATTTTCCAAGTTTTTCCGTCTTAGCAATCCACTGTTTTTATTCCTGAAATCCCATTTTCTGTCATTCATTTGGAATATAATTATGCATTGCCTTGTGATCATGTGTCGTTTCACAAACTATTACTTCTTTTTTATATTGTTAACTTGTCATTTACTTTTCTTTTCCCTTGCCAACTAAATTGTAAATTCCTTGAAGCAGGTACCAAGTTTTAAATGCTCTTCTGTATTCTCTACTACACTTAAGGAGCAATAGGGTATGATGAAAATAGCTCATTTTCAAATTTTGCTAGTCATGTCATCATATATGTTATATATAGTTAGCATTTAATGAATACTTGACTAGTTAAAGGAATTCCCATGTTACTTTTTAGTGCTCCTATGTAAGGAGTTGGTATTTTAAGACTGAAGCACAAATGTATTTACTCAACTCTTCATATATAATGAAATCCTAATACATAGCTTATCTTCACGATACTAGGTATGGTCAGGAGAAGGAGATTAGCAATAAAAAAAAAAAACCCTGTTTTTAGAGGAAAGTAGGTCTTATTGATCATCAAATCCAAACTGACTAGTAGTCGTCCAGAAGATAAGGAAAAGATAATGTTTAAAGGGTCATGGGTAGTTTGTACTTTACAGTACATGTACTCCAGAGTTCCTGCATAAAGGTGAATCAAAGAAAATATATTAAAGAAAAATACGTTTCGGGGTGCCTGGCTGTCTCATTCGGTGGCACATACAACTCTTGATCTCAGGGTTGTGGGTTCCAGCCCTGTGTTGGGTGTGGCGTTTATGTAGAAAAATACAATCTTGAAAGTTTTGCACACTTCACTCTGTATTGCTTGCCTTTTCAACAATTAAAGTGCCTCTTGATGAATTTAGATCATAGAATAGGGGCTTATCATTTAATAAACATACTGGTGCAAATAAATTTATTCATGGTTTAGATCTATGTAAATTAATAAACTGGATTCTGTTTAATTCAGGTTCACTTTGTACTATGCATTATGCCTTTGCCTTGCCTCTGCTGAACTCAAAATTTAGGATAGGGTGATGTATAATAATATAAAATCCTATTAAAAGGACCTATTAGTATCATAACTGTAAACATAAATAGGATATTATTTTTGAAAACCAAACAGGTATATTTAGGATTATGTTATAATGAAATACAATGAATATATAACTTACCAGGCAACGCAATTTGAACAGTGTATAAATGATTGCTCATATACTCAAGTACTTAGTGACAGACTCTTAGGACATTTTACCAGTAGTTATTGAATTTTTGTCCAGGATAATTATTTGCCTTTTTTGATCAAGGGTGTGAGTGGAGACAGAGGCAGAGAGGGAGAGGGAAAGAGAATCTTAAGCAGGCTCCATGCCTTATGTGGGGCTCGATCTCATGACCGTGAGCAGAAAACACGAGTTGGACACTTAATTGGCTGAGCCACTGAAGTGCCCCTAAATATTTGCTTTTAATTATATCAACGAATTTTTAATCAATGTCTTACTATTTTTCTCAAAGGAAACACAACCTATTTGTGGGAGTTTCTTTTAGATCTACTTCAAGATAAAAATACTTGTCCTCGGTATATTAAGTGGACTCAGAGAGAAAAAGGCATATTCAAGCTTGTGGATTCAAAGGCTGTCTCTAAACTTTGGGGAAAGCATAAGAACAAGCCAGATATGAACTATGAAACTATGGGACGAGCTCTGAGGTAGGAATATAAGAGAATGAATTATCGAATAAAACCTGTATACCTCTGTATTGCCTATTAGTTGTTTGAAGAGAAACTCTAAAACCCCCTTTTTATAAGTTTTAATTTGGTGGGATATTCTAGAGGAGTTTCTTAGGTTTGGAGATAGATGGAGAGAAAGATTTTGGTCTTGTCTGAAATTTCAGTCATCACTGGAAACCCATTTTTGCAGAAAAATGTGCTTTTGTACTTAGGACTATTCCTTAATAAGTTGAGAACCTTTAAGGAAATTAAACCCACATGAAATACAGTTTCTAATACAGGTTTTTAGTTCCAATGAATTTGTTATAATGGATTTATCTTAATATGAAGTTTTCTCTTAAGTTTTTGTCATTTTGAGAAACCTACAAAACTTTGCAGTGTACATGGCTTTTTCTAATTAACGGTGTTTGTAAATGGACACATAGTTTTTATGACAGTATTCATGTGTCCCACAGATTTCTCTCTACTAAGCACTGTTGAAGTAATTTTTCTACATAACATCAGATTGTTTTTATAACCTGTGTAAATCACAGTTGAATTTTTACTGATGCCATTAGATACGTAAAATATTCGGTATTTAGGTTGAATTGCTTCCTTTAAAAAGAGAACTTGTAGCTATTTTAGAAACCTAAAGGTTAAAGGACCTATGGCACCAGATTCCAGTTTCATTCTTATCCAAATTCTTAGCCTTTTAAACAATCCCCAGCCAGTAAGAGCTCCTTCTCTCTAAGAGGAATAAGTGAATGTTTCTGTTAGTATCCATTCTACATAGTGTTTTGGGGGGGCAAAAAAATGTAATATAATTGATTCATTTAGTACTGTTTCCGTTACAGATACTATTACCAAAGGGGTATTCTTGCAAAGGTTGAAGGACAGAGGCTTGTATATCAGTTCAAGTATATGCCCAAAAACATAGTAGTCATAGATGACGACAAAAGTGAAACTTGTAATGAAGATTTAGCAGCAGCTACTGATGAAAAATCATTAGAACGAGTGTCACTGTCTGCAGAGAGTCTCCTGAAAGCAGCAACCTCTGTTCGTGGTGGAAAAACCTCATCTCTGAACTGCTCCAGGACAGAGAAGGGTGTAGCTAGAGTTGTGAACATCACCTCCCCTGGTCATGATACTCCATCCAGGTCTCCTACTACCACCACATCTGTGTCAGCAACAGCAGCTCCAAGGTCAGTGAAGGAAACCATGTCCCTTTTTTACTGTTAGCGGCCTAAGAATCCACTGTCATCAAGACTCTGAAAAGTGCTTGATCTTTTAAGTCTATTTTATTGTTAAAGTAGAGGTCTCAACTAACCTGAATTGTTTTTCTTATGGTTTTATAGATGGAACTTAATGTGGGCATTTGTTTTTAAAATATACTTTGTGATACTTCATATTCTAAAGCATCGGTACACCTGTAAAATTTGGGAGCATTAGTTTTGTACATGATAGGTTTGCATTCATCTGTTTGCCTAAGAAACCTGTTGTCTAACATTCAGTCAATTTTTTTTTAATCTACTAGGACAGTTCGAGTGGCGATGCAAGTACCTGTTGTAATGACATCGCTGGGTCAGAAAATCTCGACTGTGGCAGTTCAGTCAGTTAATGCCGGTGCACCGTTAATAACCAGCACTAGTCCAACAACGGCGACCTCTCCAAAGGTAGTTATTCAGACAATCCCTACTGTGATGCCAGCCTCTTCCGAAAATGGAGACAAAATCACCATGCAGCCTGCCAAAATTATTACCATCCCAGCTACACAACTTGCGCAGTGCCAACTGCAGACAAAGTCCAATCTGACTGGATCGGGAAGCATTAACATTGTTGGAACCCCGCTGGCTGTGAGAGCACTTACCCCCGTTTCTATAGCCCACGGCACACCTGTAATGAGACTATCAGTGCCTACTCAGCAGGCGTCTGGCCAGACTCCTCCGCGAGTTATCAGTGCGGTCATAAAAGGGCCAGAGGTAAAATCAGAAGCAGTGGCAAAAAAGCAGGAACACGATGTGAAAACTTTGCAGCTGGTACAAGAAGAAAAGCCAGCAGATGGAAATAAGACAGTGACCCACGTAGTGGTTGTCAGTGCGCCTTCAGCTATTGCCCTTCCTGTAACTATGAAAACGGAAGGGCTAGTGACATGTGAGAAATAAGACAGCAGCTCTACCGGGGACTTTAGACGCAATGTTAGTGATAGTACTAACATAAATATTTGCAAGGGAGGTCATCAAGCAAAGTCAAAAGACTTTAAAACCTTTTTAATGCATATAAGAAAACAATCAGACTTACTGGAAATAAATTACCTATCCCATGTTTCAGTGGGAAATGAACTACGTACGGTGATGCTGACAGAAAACTGCCTCTTACAGTAGGAAACAACTGAACCCGTCAGTAAGGAAAAGGATTGAAAGGGACCAAGCAACTCACTACAGTATCAAGTTACACTAAGACTTGGAACACTAACATTCTGTAAGAGGTTATATAGTTTTCAGTGGGGAGGGGTCGGGATGGGTGATCTCATTGTTACATATAGCAATTTTTGATGCATTTTATATGCATACCAGCAATTATTACTGTGTTCACACAGAACTCACTTAACTGGTGCTATGTGAAGACTGCTAATATAGGTATTTTAGAATGTGAATTGAAAATGGATCCAAAAGCTTTTCGGAAAGAGGATAGCAAAAAAGATCTAGTGCGATTTTTTTTTATATCATATAGCTTAAGCTGATTTAAAACAAAGGCCTTAGACTAATTTTCAGTTTTCTTTATTGAAATAAGCTAATGGCTTGTTTGTGTAAAGCTTTTTTATTAAAAAAAAATTTTAAAAATCTTGTACCTAGCACAGTATTGTTATAGAATTTACATGTAACATTTTATATGGTAGTTTAAGTCTGTCAGTTTCTTAATTGTGGACAAATTAACAGTTGGCTCTGGCCTTCTGCTGTATCCTGCCTGTGTCACTCACTTAGCCCTGGCGTCCGTGCAGACATAGCAGTTTCAGTTCTACTGTCACTTGGAAGTTCAGACTCAGCATGAATTTTTGTCAGGTAGCTCTAATACCTGGTGTTTTTGGTTTTTTTTTTCCTTCCTTCCTTCCTTTTTTTTTTTTTTTTAGTTGAAGTTTAAGAGGGAAAGTACCAGTGTTCAGATTTGAACTATAATAGTTTGTATATTCAACATTTGAAGTATATTCTATTTTGTTGTACTCTTGTTTCAAAGTGTATTCAAGTAGGTTTTCTGAAATATAGAAATGAAATTTATGTTGTGTTTTGGTCTCTGGTGATATTTATAACAATATTCAAAAGCTAGTATAGAGACACAGTTTTAGTTAAGTATAGAAGTCTTATTTCTCCTTCCCAAATACTGTGTGAAGAACTCTTCCTTCTGTTTGTTCCATTACATTAATATTTGGCAAATATCTGCATGTTGCCACTTATTTTCTAATTATTATCATGAACTATAATGTTCTACTTACCATGAGTTTATTTTAATTTTGGCCACACTTGTATCTATATTTCAAATCAAACCATTTATTTCTCAGACCTTTTGAGGGTTAAGAAGATCAAGTAATACTCTAGCCCTTTTACAAATTAGGAAATGGAGGTACCAGGGGGATTACAAGAATTTCCTAATTTCACACCAGATTAGGTCCTGTGACCCCACATCTTAATGCTCTTTTGACTACAAAGAAAAGTTGTCTATTTTTACATCTTTTAGAAATTTAAATAAACTGATACTCAATGTTTTGTGGCCTTCAGTTGTGCATTCGATCAGATACTACTTAGGTCGACAGATTTTTATAACAGCACCCTTGGTAATTGTTTATCTTTTCCATAAACATAACCTGATGGTACTTTTTAATAAAAGCTCAAAGAAAACTCACTTGATTCTTACCCCATTTGGGAGTTAAGCTCAAATTCTACTACTCTTAAAGACATATCCTAAATATTTCAGTTTTCTTTGGCACTGAATTGTATTGTTTTGTTTTGTTTTGTTTTGTTTGCACTGTAGTTTCCTTTCTTTAGTCATACTCCATGGTATTTTTGGAGAGCAAAGAATATATAGCTTATACCATACCTACACCTTTCCCCAAATGCTGAACTTACTGGACACTCAGACATGTGTTGGTTTTGGTAATATATTTGCTAAGAATCTAAGTCATGTCCCATGGAGGACAGCTAAAGTGACTTAAATTTTGAGTGAATAATCCCCCCCCCACTACTATATTAGTTGGTTCTAACTGGGTTAAAGTCAGACCTTCCTAGCTTGTCTTCACTCTACGTAGACATTTTTGTCTCTTTCAGAATAACTACACCTAAGGTCTAGATTTGGAAACATGTAGACAGTATATAGTAGATCAGTGTTTTGCTGATTAAAATTATCAGTGGTATGGCTTTTTAATCTCAACCCTTCAAAACTGTAAACCACTATAACTTTTTCTGTGTACAGTATATTGGAGAAGAACCTTATAACAATGGCTTGATGCCCCTATGTAGTCCAGCCTCACTAGGGCTTTCAAACAATAATTAGCAGTCTGTCCATGTATTCCTTAGGTCTTCTTCCAGGAGCAATTCCAGCCTTACTACCCTGCTTAATCAAATGACCAGTAAACCTCTTTTATAGAGAACATTGAGGTCCAGAGCTGTATACTCCCTCCATTTCTGGACCCTTTGCTTTAAGGGCATCTACTTACTCTGGCATACATCCTTACCCGTCTGTTTCAGGAAGGAGGCAGGGGTGTCTTCCTCCTGTACTCTGCCTTCTTTTCATACCTGCTTGGTCTCCTTGTTCCAACAAGTTTTATAGCCTATTGCTGTCTCTTCAGTAGCTGAATTCTGGCTTAAGAGAAACAGTTCTCATTGAGGTCCAACAGTCCAGTAGTAAAATCAGACAGACACTTCATTTTTTCATGTGATCTTGTACCTCAGCCTACTTAAAAATTCTTTGATTTCCCATGACATCCTTCTTCTGGTTTACTTCCTGCCTGACCAGTCTTAGTCTGCTTTGCTCTCCTTCAGCTTCCTGTTTAATGTTAATACTTATTAGCAAGATTCTGTCTATGGGTCTCTGACGAATTACTATGTTAAGGATTTAGAATCAGTGCCTGGCAGGTAGCAAGCACTCTATTGAGTGTTTACCATCAGGATTTCACTTAAACTTAATGGTTACATAATTTCATCCATGCCTTTGGTTTTTACTACCAAATGCCTGGAGTTTTAATACTCAGATGGGTTTATCTACTTGCTTATAAACTCCTGATTTCCTCCTTTATGTACAGTTAAATTCTGTTCTAAAATCTGTTCTTAGCTCAGTAAATGACATTACTAGCAGTCCATTACTCGTGCCAGAAGAAACCATTCTAGACACCTTCTTACCTCCAGCCATTCACCAAATCCTATTGATGTTACCTTTTTTTTTAAAAAAGATTTTATTTATTTATTTGACAGAGACCATAAGTAGGCAGAGGCAGGCAGAGAAAGAGAAGCAGGCTCCTCGCTGAGCAGAGAGCCCAATGCGGGGCTCAATCCCAGGACGCTGGGGTCATGACCTGAGCCATAGGCATAGGCCTCAACGCACTGAGCCACCCAGGTGCCCCTTGATGTTACCTTTGAAGTAGCTTCCTTTCCCATCCTCCCAACCTTTACTTCTGCTTGTCACACCAAGCCTCTCTCTATTTCTTTTGCTATAAGGTGAGAGCACTGTAAAATGCAGATTTCATCACTCCCTTGGAATTGCTGTAAATACTTCAACGGTAGGGCGCCTGGGTGGCTCAGTCGGTTAAGCATCTGCCTTCTGCCAGGTCATGATCCCAGGGTCCTGCTCAGCAGAGGGTCTGCTGCTCCTTTTTTCTCTCCCTTTGCCTTCTCCCCCTGCTTGTGCTCTCTCAAAATAAAATATTTTAAAGATAAATTCTTCAATGGCATCTCTTACTAAAAACATAAAAAGTTCAGAATATAACATTTTCAAGTCCATCGATCTGGACTCTGCCTACCTTCCTAAGCTGCCTTCTCTTGCTACTCTTTTAGTCATCTGGGCTACGGACATTCCAGGCACCCACACCTCACTGGGCCATTCCAACAGATAGCTACTCTCTGGACCACTCTGCTTTCACCCTAGATATGAGTTCACTTTACTGAGTTACAAGTGACAAAAATAATTTCTGAAGTAGGCTTGAAAAGGGAGTGGTCCACTTTGAATCCTGAGTCTAAAGACTGAAAAGTATAAAAATATGTGAAGACAAGGGTTATGGGAGAAGAAAAAAGAACCAGCAGTGGAAATGAAGGACTGTTCACAGAGAATTAACAGGACAAATGGGGTAACATTTCCAGATCTGGTGGGCAGTGCTATCAAGTGTAGCAGGAAGGATTAAGCAAATAAAGCTAAAGAAAAGGCCAAAGTTTATTGATACAGGGAAAATAAAGGACAATTCTAGCAGGTAGCCCTGAAGGCAGAATGTATGGGATTGGACACCTGGTGCATTGTATCTCTGATCACTATATAAGTTAAATCATGTGTTGTAAGAGGTCACCAGCTAAACTTCTACACAAAGAACCTTTGGCTTTGAGGTTATTTTCTTTCTTTCTTTCCTTTTTTTAAAGATTTTGTTTATTTATTTGACAGAGAGAGAGGAGGAAGCGGGCTCCCTTCCAGGGAGAGAGCCTGATGCGGGACTTGATCCCAGGACCCTGAGATCATGACCTGAGCAGAAGGCAGAGGCTTAACTCACTGAGCCACCCAGGCGCCCTGGGGTTATTTTCAAAGTATCCTTTGCTCCTTTTATTTGAAATCACCTGGCCTTCTCCAAGGGTGCTACACAGCACATTGTTTTGGGGAGGCAAGAGTAATAACCCTACTTGAGTTCCATAGCCATCACTGCAACTTGTCCCTGTATTAGCTTTTTCCCTTTCACAATACAAGCACCATGTGGTTTGATTTACCTGTGCTTCAGCCTCTGTTATAATCATGTTCTCCCCGTAATTAAAACCAGTAGTATCGGGTAGGGAGTCAGTAGTACACAGTGATGGCCGTCCTAATGAGAATGAGGTTACTATTCGCCCTTGCGAGCATGCTGATTTGCCCTTCTGCACCACCCCTCCAGAGCTTTGAAAACCTAAGTGCAGCAAGGAGACGGATTTGATTTTTGTCTAGTTCACTTAAGGGACCATAACTATTTTTGCACACTGCAACTCAGCAGTAAGGCTGAGTTGAGGACTTAATAAGCACAATACGTTACAACTTCTAAAGCGAGAACTTATAAACAGAACATGACTATTTAATGCAAAATACTCCAGGGGCTCCTGGGTGGCCCAGTCAGTTAACCATCCAATTCAGTTTCGGCTCGGGTCATGATCTCGGGTTGTGGGAAGGAGCCCAGTGTACAGCTCCATGCTTGGCGTGGAGTCTGGTTGTGATTCTCTCTCCCTCTCTTTCTGACCCTCCTGCTTGTGCTCTCTCAAGTAAGTAAATCTCAAAAGAAAAAAAAAAAAAAAGTACTCCACACCAAAAACAAAACTGAACTGTAAATAGGCTATAAACCAACAGTTGTCTTATCCCAAGATAATTGCTTCTTCCCATCCCATTGTAGTAGTATGTTTAACTCTGAGAAAATGTCTATTTTAGAACTTTCTTTGATGAAGTGATATCATCACTGTCGAAATGATGATGCTAATACATGCGAAATACATTTTATTTTAGATAATCTGCAAATTGAGTTGTAGGACATTCATTCACTGTAACACAACGGTTAATTTTCCTGTTCACTAGAATCAGATCACAATGGGAGCGGGAGCCAGGCATTGGTATTTTTTTAAATCCCTCTGGGAGATTTCATTGGTGCTGTCAAGTTTGGGAACCACACTGCCATATAGATACAATCAAGGAAAGCTTTATGTCCAAGAAGCCGTGTCATAACATAGGCTTTTCTAAAATGTTCAGTGGAAAATGACAGTTTGAGATATATCTATTAAGTATTAAAATGGGCTTCTGAAAATGGGCTTCATACTATAGATTACATCAATTCTAAAGTCTCGTCCTCATATTTAACATCTCCTTAACTAGGATGAAAGAGTCTTAGAAAACAGTACAGCATGTTCATGTGCCTTGTCCCTTTAAGAAATTATTTTGGGAAGCTATATACCAATGCCAACAATCAACCATTGTTCAAAATACTTTTGAATTGCTTCCTGGAGCAATGCCTAAAATTTAAAACATAACAGAGGCAAGTTTTCTGCTGAGGAAGATTCTGGTTTTAGAAATAGCCAAGTCACTTGAGGTTAATAAACTGATGTGAATCAAGCTAGGTAATGCCATATTTGGCTCAAAATGAGATGTGGCTATTAAATTGGCACTGATTTTGAGACCCTCATAAAACTGGATATGGAAGCAGCTGCAAAAATTTGCAAAAATATTTGAGCTGTGGCAGCAGAAACTCAAATCATGTTGAAGTGCCTAGTTTAATGTTTTTAAGAAACCTTAGAGATTTTCTCGTCTATTGCCTGTATTACAAATAAAGAAACTAAGGCTCAGGAAAAGGTGGGCTCCTCACTCTCAGTTCAGCTGGCCAGTGGCAGACTAAAAACAGAACTCCTCCTCTGCCTCATTTAGTTTTAGCCTCAACCTATATTCCCTCCCATCCAAAAAAAAGGGGCAGGTCGGGGATGGAGTTTAGTTTAGAAGTCTATCCTATCACTTAATGATCCTCACTTTCTCACAAACTAAATCTTAAAATGTTGCAGAATTTTGCTGTGTGTCCTCTTCAGGTTCACCAGTCTATGGAAACCAAAATGAGATGTTGGACATATATTCCCTGTGCCCAGTCTTCCATCGTCTTTCTTGATTGATGTTTCTCTGTATTAAGAGATAACATTACAGATAATAGATCTGTAAACCTATTTTGACATTCTTCTACAAAAACTGTCTCCATCTAGGTGCCTGAATCTCTTTCATGTAGCAAGATAATTTATACTCTGCTTTATTACCAGAACAATTTCAGATAGTTTACATAATCTAAGAATTAGTGAAAGTAAAAAAAAAAGGGGGTAAAAGAAAAGAGAAGATGGCAAAAGATGAAAGCATACAGAGCACATACTATTATAACAATGTAAAGTGTCATCTAGTAATTAAAATTCAGCTTTAAGGTCTGGTTTTGAATGTCTTGGAGGCAAAGCAAAAAAGGTAAGTTGATCAGTAATGAGATACATATAATCCAGTTTACGAGCTGCTTGGAAGCAACAAAACTTTTCCTAGCATTCTGTCAAGAGGAATGGCTGGGTCCACATGTCTAATCTTAGGTGAATGTTTTCTTAGACGTGAAGGAACAAGGGCCTGGAATTAGGAATATTTTGTTTTATCACACAAAGGCAATATTTTTTATTTTACCAAAGTAGGGTTGACATCCTCATGAAAGTAAGAACCAGATCACCTATACAACCTCATATATGCTTGGAAGAGCAATTAGGAAAAAAACAATCTTGCCATTCGACGAGCCCCTCACCTATTTGGGGCTCAACTTTCTACTAACCTGATTTGTCCTGCATTTTCAAGTTGAAAGATGACTGTTCTTGGAATAGTGAGAGTCGGTTGTTAAAACATCCGTGAATATTTCAAGATACCAAGTACAATGCCCTTCCCATTTTATTTTTATTTATTTGTTAGAGAGAGCGAGCGAGTGAGTGAGCACAGGCAGGCAGAGAGGCAGGCAGAGGCAGAGGGAGAAGGCGGCTCCCCGCCAAGCAAGGAGCCCGATGCGGGACTCGATCCCAGGACCCTGGGATCATGACCTGAGCCGAAGGTAGCCGCTTAGCCAACTGAGCCACCCAGGCGTCCCTGCCCTTCCCTTTTCTTGCTCTGAAATTCTGAAGCAAGATTCAGTGACTTCTGTGTATATTTTATGTAACAGTTGACGATATTATTTTACAAATGCCTCACAAATCTATGGGGTTCACAGAGCAGGTGCCAAGCAATCCTCTGTGGAGGAGAGAACTGAGGCCCCAGAGATGGAGTAACTCGTTCAGGGCCACGCTGGTCAGTTGTCTTCACTAGAGCCCAGGCTCCTCTATTTGATGTTACTTGTTTTCCCCTCCCTTGTTTTAGAAGCCCAAACTCCAGTCCTCTCCCACTCTGGTATGTAGCCCCTCTAGATGAAAGCTTGCCTGTGCCGTATTTTTATATATGTCCTTAAAAAAAGCTCTTTCTGCAAGTACATTCATTTTTTTGGCTGCCTTTCCTTTTCTAAAATTGAAATCAATTAGGATTATGAGCATGTGTTTTTATCTCTTTTTAGAATTTATATCTTGGATATAAACTTCCTGAAGCCTAAAACTCATTATCTAATTATATGCAACATTCCTGTCACTATTATAAAATCTTGGCTGTTTTAAAAAATGGCTCCAATATAGAGTATTTGCACCAATTTCGTTCTCTAGTTTCAAACACTACTAGAATAACTGTTCTTACTGCTTCCTTTTAAAGAGAAGTATGCAAACAGTAACGGATATTCAACTTTTCAACTACTTTACTGTAGCAGAGTAACTGAGATCTGCTCTTCCAGCCATGATTTGGCCTCTGTATCTTGCTTCTATTCTGCACTGCATATGTGCTACAAAGTATCTGCCCTATGTGTTTGAGCATTTTTCATTGAACAGATCTCTTCCTCCCACACATACCGTTTTGTCTCCCAATTGTACTCACTCAAGGCCAAGGGAGCATGTTGGTGGGCAAAGAAGCAAGCCTGAATATTGGCTCTCCTATGGCTAGCTATCACTCTGGTCAAATGATCTGATGTTTACACCCCATTTTAAATTAAGAGTAGTTGTAGAAAAATTAATTCAGAGTAGTTGAAAACATCGTACTGAAAGCTCTTAGAGCCAAAGGTAAGGCACTCAAATATTAGTTTTTTTCTTATGTATATACACCATTATCCTTTGCTCAAATGAATGAAGTGGTCATTCCTATTCCTTTTACCTTGTAAAAGGGAATCTACTGTAATATGGCATGGAGGAAGAAAAAAATCCACTGCCACTTTCATTCTCTCTCCAAATATGCAGTTTACCTTCTCTTTTAAGACTCTTATTATGACCACAATTAAAGTATTATGTGATATAAAAGGAAAAGCTGAACCAAAAGGTACACAGGGGACAGAATAAGAGAAATTCATTAAATGGAACATGCCTAAAAATTGAGAATACAGATTTGTTACTTACCATTCTGCTTCTGGTTACTCTGACAGTCCATAAGGCAAAGGTGTCTACAAAGACTTAAAAGGAAAAATAAAATATGAAGTACAATCCAAGACTTAATATACTACTAAAAACTGTTTACATAAAATGCTCACATAATTCCACTTTAAATAAAGACAAATACAAAACCAACAAACAGAAGTATACTGCTGTAACTCCAAAGGGTAACTCGTAAGGAGAGTTCCATTATAATTTCCACCCAATTTCCTTAATTTATAGGCACATTACAATTGCACAGTATTTCCAGCTTTTTTCCTCATTTAGTATTCCCAGCCACCCCTAGTCTAACCCTCAAGCCTGTTAATTCATATACTGGTGGACAACATCTGAAATGCAAAAATTATTTTGGCTTTCATTTTCATCTGGATTTGCTCTCTTATGGCTGCTGTCATCGTTTCTCTTCAGGTTGGTATACTCTGGGGCATGCAAACAATATTTAACGCCTGTATGAATCAGTATTGGGTTTCTCAATAGCTGATATGATTACCATTATCACACTAACATTTGAACCAAATGACAGTTGGTACAGATGTTCTTCCAGCTTGCCACTCCTTCCAGGAAGCCCCAACATGTTGTGTATACAATGTATTGAACACCTTGCTGTTTCAAAAGTAGCTCTAATGCAGAATACTTGGGTGAACCATTTTGGGGAACTCCAACTGTGATGCCTAGAGTTATTACATAAGCATAGCATAGATGACTTCAATGTGCAGCTACAGATCCACTTAAAAAGTGAAGGTCTGTGTGTAAACGGATACTGTGGGTCACCATGTTAACAGTATTAGAAGACCAAATCTCCTCCCGGATTCTTTTTGGACTAAGAAGACAAGATATTAAAATCACTAGCTTTAAAAGACCATTTATTATTCTTAAATATTTACAACTCATGGGTTAAAATATTTATCAATTTATTACCAATAGGTTATTTGTTGGAATTTTGCTTGAAAGGGGCTTCACCTATTATCTCGCACCACTTTTATTTCTTATGGAAGAGAATTCCAGGTTATCTTTCTAACTTTTTACATTCTTCCTTTCTAGACATTTTGAACTAGCCACCTGGCTATCAAGGAGGTTTCAAGGATAGCCTCATTAATAGGCTTTCTAGTTTCCCACCTCTGAAAAGAAGCCCCACTCACTTCCTTAGCTACTGCCATGTAACAGCTCCTAAATAACTTAGTGTGAAAGCACAGTCCAATACAAATAGACACTGAGCGACCACAAATGAATACCATAGCATTCCAATGGAAAGCTATAAATGCGAAACAGTGATTCAATAATGAAGACTGATTGGCCATGGAACCTCTTTTACGAAACACAATAATGGGAACATGGAGGCATAGCGAGGATTACTTATGAAGAAAGTATCAAGGATACCTGATATTTCCACTTAAATAAACAAAAAAACCCTATCAGGCTAAACAGACCCTTTATAAACTACTATTGTTAGACCCCAAATAAAAAGATCTTAGAGATTTAAGAAAATCACTATAAAATACTCTATAACTTATGTTCTGCATGGTTTTAAAACATTCACAATGCTCTTAATCATACATGAAAATATAAAAAAATAAATATTGCCATGCGTATCTTGCTGACATTTTAAAACCCCACAAATAAATAACTTGAAATGCTATCTAGAGAAATTGCTCCTGTACTGTTAATTATGGAGGATTCAAAGCAAGTCTATTTTTACATAGCATCCTTCAACTGAAAAAGCTATAAAAGAAGCCTAATTTTTAATGCCTGTCAATGATCAAAATGTAATGCTAAGGGAAAAAATAATACAAGCCAAAACTGGAGTGCAAACACCTTTTTTGCTGTAGGTTTTAATGGAAAAGGTTTGGGGACTAATGGGATTCCTTCCCCAGGGCATGCTGGAAACATGGAAAATGACCTTAGAGAAACTGAGAATCCTTCCTCAGGCAACTTCTTATCCTATTTCAGTTTCCTGAAATATCCCTGGTTAAGACTCTTGTGATTAAAAAGACAAGCATTTATAAAAGTCCATCGGGTTCGTCATTAAAGCTGAAGTCACACACTAGAGACAGGTGGTCTGAAGGGTAATTAAAAGATGGTAGCCGGTTGGGTCCAATCTGTTCTTCAGTGAGCAAATCAAGAGCAGACCTCACACTGAGGGCGTGTTTTGAATACCAGATATAATCCAGGGTATGCCGGCATTCCCCTGAGGTCCGGATCTTCCAGGTAGTATACGGAGGTTCTGACTGCCCATCAGCACTCAGCAGCTTGTAGGCACTGTTCAGGTTGAGGCTGGAGGAAGCAAAGTGTTTGTAGACCTCCTCTGTTGGCTCTGCATTGAAGTCCCCACACACGATAAGTGGAATCTTGGCTCCTTGGGTGATGTTCTGCAGGTTCTGGAGGAGGTCACAACCTTGAGCAGAGCGAAATCGTTCCCAGCCAGTACGGGCTTTTAAGTGGGTGACAGCAATGCAGAACTGTCGGCTGGACTCCTTGCACTCTAGAGTTTGTGCGATGGCCACCTGATTGGTTTTCAGTGTCATGGCCGTCAGCCTAATATTGGCGCTGTTGACTAGCTTGAATCGGTTCTGGAGGAAAAACAAGGCACAGCCATCTGGCCCATTGTTATGTTCTACATCTAGACAAGGTGACCAGGGCTTTGGGAAAAACGTGCCTTGATAGCCCAATCTACTGAGGAGTGGTTGGAAGGTATCAAAATAGTGGTCCACCTCTTGGAGGCACAATATATCAGGCTGGTAGGCTAGGATTTCTTCGAGGATGAGACATTTCCTTTCTTCCCACTTGAGTGCTTCCACGGGGCATTGTACAAAGTTGTCTTTTCCTTCTCCAAGAGCTGAAATAAAAAAGCCAGTCAGCTGTCACAGGTATGTAGAAGTCATGGTGCTATAGTAGCTAAGTACCAGAAGTCTCCTTCAGTTTGACACTACTCAAGACACTCAAAATGCTTTCTCTATTTCAGATGCTTTGGGTGATTCTTCTCTGTCTGAACTGTATTAGCCAACCAAACTGGGGTGCCGAGGTGGCTCAGTCGGTTAAGTGTCTGACTCTTGATTTTGGCTGAGATCATGATCTCAGGGTAATGAGAAAGAGCCCCGCATTGGGCTCTGCTCTGAGTGCGGGGTCTGCTTCAGATTCTCTCTCTCTACCCCTCCCCTGCTCTTTTGTGTGCATGTACATGTGCCCGCTCTATCCCTAAAAAACCCCAGAACAAACAAAACCTACCAAACTAAATAACCTCTTAATATCCAGATAAGGCAAACAATTTATTTTCCTTCATATTAAAACTGTTTCATATTACTATATTCTAAGATGAAAAATCTTAAGTTTGAGCCTTCAACAGTGTTTTTTTTTTTCCTTAAGATTTTATTTATTTATTTGACAGAGATTACAAGTAGGCAGAGAAGCAGGCAGAGAGAAAGGAGGAAGCAGGCTCCCTGCTGAGCAGAGAGCCCGATGTAGGGCTCGATCCCAGGACTCTGGGATCATGACCTGAGCCAAAGGCAGAGGCTTTAACCCACTGAGCCACCCAGGCGCCCCTTCAACAGTGTTCTTTACAATCCCAGGGATTGAAACTACGTCAGATGAAGTAATGCATTTAACTTCATGTGCTAATTTTTTTTTTAAAGATTTTATTTATCTAAGAGAGTGCACGCACAAGCAGGGGGAACAACAAGAGGGAGAAGGAGAAACAGGGTCTCCATTGAGCAAGGAGCCTAATGAAGGGCTGAATCCTAGGACCCTGGGATCATGACCTGAGCTGAAGGGAGACCCTTAACTGCCTAAGTCACTGCCAGGCACTCATATGGTAGCTTAAAAAAAAAAAAAAAAGTCATTGTTGGGACGTCTGGGTGGCTCAGTTGTTAAGTGTCTGCTTTCGGCTCAGGTCATGATCCCAGAGTCCTGGGATCAAGTCCCACGTAGGGCTTCCTGTTCAGTGGGAAGCTTGCTTCTCCTTCTCCCACTCCCCTTGCTTGTGTTCCCTTTCTCACTGTCTCTATCAAATAAATAAAAATTCTGTAAAAAAAATTTCATTTTTAAGTAATCTCTACACCAAACATGGAGCTTGAACTCACAGCCCCAAGATCAAGAGTCACATGCTCTACTTGACTAAGCCAGCCAGGCACTCCATCTATAGACTCATTTTAACACCTAGCTCTATGAGCTCTATGAAGTGATAAGGAACCTGTCTTAAAGAGGCAGCTTTTCCTACTTATGGATGAACACCTAGGAGAAAAAAAAACCAAATCTAAGATTGAAAAGTCAGAGTATATGCCCTTCTTTAAAAAGCTACCTTTGTTTCTTTTTCTTAAAATTTCAATTGCTACAGGAAAGGCAATACCTTAAAGGTATCTTTAATTCAGCAGACCTAGGAAAGGTGTCCTTTCTACCCTAACAAAGTAGTTATCTTTTTTTTTTTGTAAAGATTTTATTTATTTACTTGACAGAGAGAGATCACAAGTAGGCAGAGAGGCAGGCAGAGAGGGAGGGTGAAGCAGGCTCCCTGCTGAGCAGAGAGCCTGATGCGGGGCTTGATCCCAGGACCCTGAGACCACGACCTGAGCCAAAGGCAGAAGCTTAACCCACTGAGCCATCTAGGCACCCCACAAAGTAGTATCTTAATGAACAGAGAACTAAAGCAATATCCCTTTGACCTCAAGTTATAGACACATACAGGTGAGAATCTGGCCTCAAGAATACCCAGACTCACCACCACCCACAGTGTGTCGCCATTCCCTGCAGAAAGTTCTACCTGTTACCCATTCAGCAGATTCTGTTTCTCCCTTACAAATGTTATCTTAGCACTGTGGACTGAGAGTTGAAGGCAACAGAAAGTTTGAGGCTGATAAAAGACAGGGTCCTTTAAACATGGAAGGTGAGGTATGAATCTCGAGTGCTGGATTTATTTGTGAAAACCAGATGGCCTTCTTTCTTACTTTCCCCTTCTGGGAGCTCCTGGTGCTGTCCTAGTCACCCCATCCTCCTACACCTATCTGCCCACACCTCTTCCCTCCAGTGCTCTAAAGTGTGTGCAGAAACAGAAAGGCAGTCACGGCAAACCTAACTGCTCAGGTACAAAAGCATCAGGCATACCTTGGGCGAGGATGTTCCACTGCATGACACGAATAGGTGGGTGGCTACTGGGGCAATCTGTCCTCAGATCCACAAAATCCCTCTGGAACCGCGGAGGTCGAGTGTGCAGGACAGCCCTGCATTCCTCAAGGAGTTCTTTAGGATCAATGGGCTCCAGATGTTCTGGGTCAGGTGACACCAAATATTCTGGGTGCTGGGAGGCAGCGCTGCTGTTCAGTGTTTTGGCGAGAGCGCTATAGAGTCTGCTCGTACCGTTTCCCATGGAACACACTACAGAAGAGGAGAGTACAATTATACACGCAGCTCCTTTATCGACCTTTCTTCCATTTTCACTCAGCTCAAATAGAAGATAAAACCTTTACTGTCCAAAGAAGCGAAGAACTTGACTGACGGCAATGTTGCCACCAGACTCATGTATGAAGCCATTTCCGCAGAGGTGGTTTAAAGGAGTTTCCAGGCTCTAACTTTCTATAGGACAGATTAATTGAAATAGCAATGTTAAAACTGGTCTCTGATTAACTAAGATATTCTTTTAAGAGAGAAATATCTTGATCTTTATGGTCCCTTCTAATTTAGGATTTGTCTTAATATTTATAAACCCAGTCTTATTATGAAAGCGTAGCTAGACAAAATCCACGTTCCTTTTTCTAAATATTTTAATAAAAACTTAAAGGCCAGTTTGTAAAGAGCCAAATGTTAGAAATGATAATCCTGAAGAAAAGATTAGGTGATAGCAGGCTGCTGCTCTGGCCACCTCAACTAGATAGATTCCTCTGGTATGGAAAGTAACAGCTGTGTTAATTCTTAGCTGTTAACTATCCATTAGGGCTCTGGATTTCTGGAAGACTCTGAATGTCACTGAGCAATACAGTCTACAATAGCAATTGCCAGATTTCTTAATCCAGAAAAAGGGTTGGAGGTAGAAGGGGTAAGAGAAGGTTGCCCCCCTGTGCTGGGATCCTGAGAGGAGTCTGCTCAGTGCATTTTCTAAGTGCTTCTCTTTTTATCCTGATAGATTATAATGCACTTAGGAGAGGGGAGCACAATCTCCCACTAATTAGCCCAAGGGAAGTTCTACCTGTAAGCAGGTGATTCTTCTTTCCTACCGTTCAGTACAGTATAAATTACGGTCAAGTTTTACTTGGAACAACCTCCAAGATTCTGTGTTAGGATGAATCGTTTTATGGAGGAATCTGGATTTCCCTACCACATCCATATCCTTGCCTTCTCTTGATAAAGACACACAGTTTTCTTATAAAATACATTATCTGGCTGGCTCACTGACTGCATCTGAAACCAGCAGTCAAGCATATTCACTGTGGCAGGTCAGAAAAGCAAGTCCAAATATTTGCCAATGAATATCCTTAAACACCAAGGTCAATAAGTACACAAGCGTGCACTCTATTGTTCCTTTTCATCAACTTAACGTAGTTGTCTTTTTTTCCCCCAGTTAAGACTACTAGATTAAGGCAAACACATCATACATATAAGTGTACATGCATCTTGAAGCAAGCCTGTTTGTTCTCCCACACACATACATGCACAAATGCATGCACACACCTGTTTCCAAAGTGTTTGATTCGAATATACTAAAATTCTTTTTAATCAATCTGCTTGCCTATCCGAGTACATGGGTCCAAAGGAAGAAATTTTCTTCTTGGCTGGTAGTACAACTTTGAAAATCTTTCTTCTATACTTCTAGTTTTTAAGAAAAAGAAATTAAAGGCCTTAACTGGTTGACTTCTCAAGTGTAGTCCCTCCAGAAAAGTAGCACTAGCCCAGCTGTGAGCCCAAATGTCACACAGGCGGCACAGCAAACTCATGGGGCACCATGGAGCATTTCACATGTGAAACATATGGCAATGTTTGACCTAGGTCAGCCTTTAAGCATACCACTAGCCGGATGACCTTCAGTTTCAACAGGACTGCTCCACATCCCTTTGATATATCTTTGTTAAGCTGAGTTTGGGGTGGTTATTGTGATAAAAAAGCAAATACGTAAAAATGAGCATGAAAAAAAGAGTAATAGTGTCCAACAGGAGTTTGTGTATTTGGGGAGTTATGTGAAGTCAGAAAAGCCATCTTGAACTGCACTTCCTTCTAAAAAAAAGTTAGGAAAACCTTCACATAAAAGAGTAAAAGGAACAGAAAAACACCCATTTCAGACAATGAAAGCATACCAGAAAGACATGCCCAGAAAGCAAATCAAAATTATCTTATTAAAAATGAGCTAAAGTCATTAAGGAAATGGCAGAAGAGCCTAAATCAGAATTAGGAAACTCAGAAACAAGGCAACAAAGAGAATTAGTTTTTTAAAAAAATGAAGAGACAGAGCATTTGGGAGGTAGTAATAAATAGTACATGCTTAATTTAAGCAAAGATCCAATATATGGGTAACAGGAATTCTTGTAGCAGGAAAACCAATGCAAGGAAATGAGACAAATACTAAAAACTGCATGTAAATCAAAAAGACTTCTGTTGAGAGTACAAAATTTCAATCATGAAGGGTTGAATTATACTCTGGAGGTATAATTTCAGCATGGTAACTATAGTTAATATTGTACTGTATTCTTGAAATCTTTTAAGAGAGTAGATCTTAAGTGATCTCAAAACACACAAGGTAAATGAGGTGACAGGTGTGTTAATTAGCTTGGTTGAGGCAATAATTTCACAATGTATATGGATACCAAAACACGTGGTATACCTTAAATATATACTACTTTATTGTTAATTATATCTCAACTAAGCTGGAAAAAAATAAAATGGTTTAAAAGAATAAATTACATAAGGTTAAAAAAAGACATGTATCATGGATATATTTAAACATCAGATACATAAAGTTCTGCCTTATCTTTTTTTAATTTTTTTTTTTTAAGATTTTATTCATTTATTAGAGAGAGAGAGAGCGAGCACAGGCAGACAGAGAGGCAGGCAGAGGGAGAAGCAGGCTCCCTGCGGAGCAAGGAGCCCGATGTGGGACTCGATCCCAGGACGCTGGGATCATGACCTGAGCCAAAGGCAGCCACTTAACCAACTGAGCCACCCAGGCGTCCCCTGCCTTATCTTTTTATTCTAAAAGGGAAAAAAACTGGAAAAAAAAAAAAAAAGACTCAGAACTACATATTGAAAAACACATCACATACCTGAGTATATCAACCCAGAATGACCAACACCAACTGGACTGTAAAGAAGGAAAAAAATTCCCTTGGGCATCTAGGCAAAACCATCAAGTAACTTGTAAGGAAAATAAAAGCAGGCTATCATCAGATTGCAACTGCAATGATTTATGCCAAGAGAAAATGAAGTTATATATTTCAAATATATAACTCAAACTTTATATATTTGGCTCATCTGTATGTAAGCAAGGAATTTATAATCAGCAACACTGGAATACTGACTCCAAGAGAAAACTTTAGAGCAGGGCTGAAAAACTGTACCCAGAGGTATTTTTGTACAATCCTCGAGCTAAGAATGGTTTTAAAGGGTTGTTAAACACACAAACATGATCCTGCAGCAGGATCCAGGATCCTGCACTGGGTTCCCTGCTCAGTGGGAAATCCGCTTCTCTGTCTGACCCTCCCCTGTCCAGTGCTCTCTCTCTCAAATAAATAAAATCTTTATATCCAGTCCTTGGCAGAAAAATTTTGCCATCTCTACAAAGAAAGCACCAACTTCTGACTAAAATGATCAGCAACGCTTTGATACAAGATGGATGGTAAGCATTACACATACAGCTACTTAGAAAATCAAGTCTAAATGAGGTTAAGAAAGTACAATGTATAATGGGCATGTGATTCCACAAAAAACTTATGAAGACTTAACACAACTCAAAGGGGAGGGAGGGAGAGGGACCAGAATGAGGAAAATATATGCAATTAAAAAACTTCAAAATGGGGGCATCTGGTTGGCTCAGTTGGAAGAACATGCAATTCTTGATCTCAGGGTTGTGAGTTCAAGTCCCACAGTGGTTGTAGAGGTTACAAAAAATTGAAAAATAAACTTAAAATAATGTAAACTGTTTTTAGTGGTCATAATTAGTAGTGGTAGTATTTGGACAGTTATTCTGACACTGTTGTGAGGATGTGAAATGAACTAAATAGATATTCCAATTCCATCATTCTCTGTTCTTTTTTTGGGGGGGTTTAGTTTTGAAAATGCATTTATAAGCTATTAGCCACACAATCAAGGAAAACATTCTTGCCAAAGCCAACTCATTTTGGACCATCAGCAGATTATTAAATTTGATTATCTTATTTGCAAGAGGGCCTCTCAAAGTATTCTGGTGGTTTTCAAAAATTAAATCTACCCTCAAAAGACAAACTTTGCAGCAAAAGAGATGAACAACACACTGTAGCATGGCTAAGTAGTAAGGCCTTGAATGGGATAGACATTCCCAGACCAATTCCAATCCTGTTCTACCACTGTTTAGCTGCGTACAACTCTCTATACCTGCTTACAGCTCTCTCAAGTCAGGGCTTGGTAAAGGATCCTAATTTCCTCAAGAATTTTTGGAAAATGCATGTAGGTTAGAACAGGTGGCAACTTCAAAGTAACATCTCTATCATTTATACTAGAGACATACATATTTCTATTAAAAAAATTTGCATGTAGGGATGCCTGGGTGGCTCAGTCAGTTAAGGGTCTGCCTGTTGCTCAGGTCATTATCCCAGGGTCCCGGGATCAAGTCTCACAATGGGATCTTTGCTTATTAGCGCAGAGCCCGCTCCTCCCTCTGCCCTCCCCTTCATACATTTGCTCTCATACGCGCTGACAAATAAAAAGACAAAAACAAACAAAAAAACAAAACCAAAAAAAACCCCACATAATTGTTCATCCAGAATGAACAATTTCATATTTAACAGTACAGCTGACTCTGAAGACCGGTTTAAACATGCGATCCAATTATATGTGGACTTTTTTTATAGTACAGTACTCTAAGTGTATTTTCTCTTCCTTATAATTTTTTAATAGCACCCTCTCTTCTCTAGCTTGATTATATGAATACAGTATATGATACAAGTAACATACAAAATAAGTGCTAATCAACTGTATGTTATCAGTAAGGCTTCCGGTCAACAGTAGGCTACTAGTGAAGTTTTGAGGGAGTCAAAAGTCACATGCAAATTTTTGATTGTGTAGGGGTCTGTTTCCCCCACCCTCCCTATGTTGTTCAAGAGTCAACTGTACTTGGGTATGGAATGCACTGAAAATAGCCTTTAAAAAAAAAGTTTTACTAGCATAGACCTTTTACTGTAGATTCACCTACCTGAGAAAGATGTCATTAGACTCAATTTCGAATAAGAGAGTAGGTAGAGGGTTACTGTTAGGGAGTATTTATTAGAGTCCTGACTTTGCTCCTTAGATCTTATAGGAACTCAAGCATGGTCCCTAACGTGGACTGACGCAAATGTGAATATCAAGTTATATAGTGACAAAGTGACACAGCACACGCCTTTTTTTTTTTTTTAAGATTTTTAATTTATTTATCTGACAGACAGAGAGCACAAGTAGGCAGAGAGTCAGGCAGAGATAGGAGGAAGCAGGCTCCCTGCTGAGCAGAGAGCCCCATGTGGGCTTGATCCCAGGACTCTGGGATCATGACCTGAGCCGAAGGCAGAGGCTTTAACCCACTGAGCCACCCAGGCGCCCAGCACATGCCTTCTAATACTAAAGTACCTAGCAAGCTGATCAGCTTGGCAAAACAACCTGTCCTATACTGAGTCTGAATTAGGAGAGAGCCAGATGATTCTGAAAGATGTCTCTACCAGTCCACCCTTCCCCTGCATACCCCAGGGACCCCCATGTGTCAGGATCTGTCCTCACAACACACTCTGCAACTGAATCACCTCTACAGACTTCCACTCTCTTGGGTGTGGTCTGGGGTAGAACTCTATTCTTCATAATCTAATCCAATCTCTCAGTCCTCAGGCATAATTTACTGCAGGACGTTGACTTTACATTCTTATTTCCCTATTCTCTGAGTTTTGAAAAGGGCACTTCATCTTAAGAAGTTACCAAGTATTTGGGGAAAGATTAATACACATGAACTAATGAGAGAAAAAGTAAGTACTTACTTTGTGGAATGGGCTAGGGTATAATAAGGGTTAAAATAATCAGGGTAGGTAACAATAATCAGAAAAAGACTATAAAATATGGAGCTTTAATTCCTGACTAAACCACTTGGTCCATCACAGACAGGTAGCCACCATAATTTAATTTCTTGCCTCACTCTCCCAAACATACACATATGCACCCTGGACGCCAGACTAGTATTCTAGTCCACTGGATCAGTGACCAGACAGACTAGGATCTCTGCCCCCTTGGAGCTTATGCTACAGTGGGGAAATACAAGACAATGGTCATATGGTGAAAAGTGCAATGGAGAAAAATAAAGGAGGAAGAGGACATAGGGAATGCTAGCAGGTGGGGAGTTTTTGATTTATGTGGGATGCCCAAGGAGGTCTCACTAAAAGATGGTATTTGAACAGAGACCTGAAAGTGGTAAGGAAATAAATCTGGAAGTCTTAATGGGGATACAATGGAAGAACATTCTGGGCAGAGGAACAGAAGATGTAAAAGCCCTGAAGATAGGAACATGCTTGGCAAGGCTGAGGAAACAGCAACACACTGAAAAGATTTAAAGAATGAATGAAAAGATGAGGTCAGTGAGGCAGTGAGGACAGGGGTGGTGGGGGGTGGTGGATTATAGCACATTGTAGTCCATTCTAAGGACATGAACCTTCATCTGATATGAGAAGCCACTGGAGAATGTTAAGCAGGAATAAGAATCTGATTTACATTAAAAAAACTAACAACAACAAAAAAACAACTCACTGGGGACACCTGGGTGGCTCACTCTGTTAAGTGTCTGCCTTCACTCAGGTCATGATCCCACCAGGGTCCTGGATCAAGTCCTGCATCCGGCTCCTTGCTCAGCCAAGAGCCGGTTTCTCCCTCTCCTCCTGTTGCTCCCTGCGCTCTCTGTCAGATAAATAAAATCTTAAAAAAGGAAAAAAACCCCACACTACAGTGTAGGGAAATAAGGGTAGACAGAGAAAACCCGTTAGAGGACAATTACAATTATGCAGGCAAAAAAACAGTGGTAGCTTGGACTAGTGATAGCAGTTAAAGTGGCTGGATTCTGAAAAACTCTAGTTGGAGCTAGTTTAAGTTTTAATGATAACCTGGATGTGGTCTGGGAGTAAAAGAATGGCCAAAAAGATCCCAATGGTTGCCAGGAGAGCAATTAGAAATATGAAGTTGCCAGTACCGTCTAGGATGATTCGATGGGGTTGGCAAAAAATAGAGGAGTTTGGTGATTCGATATGATTGAGGCTTAGGAGGGAGGAGCAAACTGGAAATAAATGTTTGGGAGAAGTCAGTGGACACTTGAGACTAAAGTGAGTTGAGAAAAAAAAATTAAAAAATAAAGTGAGTTGAGAAAAGAAGTCCAAGTACTGAGCTCTGGGGCAAATTGGGGAAGATGTGGTGAAGCTGCAGAAGAAAGGGAACATGACCTTCCTGCAAACAAAGTAAAGAAAGTGTTCCCTTTTTAAGTAGTTACCTCCTGTGCCAAATGTTGCTGATAGTTCAAGGAAAATACAGACAAACCATCTGGATTAGCAACGTGGAAAACTTCAGTGGCTTTAACAATGGTGATTGCAGATTTTTGGTGGAGTTGTGGGGAAAGAGAAAATAGGACAGAGCAGAGAGGTAATTTGCGAAAATTTTTTCCTGAAAGAGGAGAGAAATGGAGTTGTGGCTAGAGGGAGGCAAGAGAATTTTTGGAGGCTATTATACACATTTGTCTGCTAGTGGGGGGTAACACAAGAGAGAGAAAAACCATGGAAGCAGGAGACTCTGGCCACGATGGGCATGAGGGAGCCCACAAATGTTCTTCCCAAAAAGCATTAAAAATCTGGACAGAACTGTCAAAACCAACTCTTTCAATGCTCTGGATATATACCAAAGGAATACAGCAAAGAGAAGCTTTTATTTAGGAAAGCTAGTGAACTTCAGCTAAAATCTGTGTCATTCCTGAACCAGCCAGCCCCTCAAGCTCTATGGGAGTAGTTCAACTAGGTCAGCAAAGGTACTGAACTATCAAGCCCAGGCTCTGATGGGCTTCACTGGTGTGTCTATAAAGTATTTAAATAAGAAATACCACTCCTTCACAAACTGCCATTTATTGCTTCCCAAGTACAGCCTCTCTGGAAGACAGTTTGGCAGGTTTTTATGAATTAAACACAGACTTACCATATGGCTTGGAACTCATACCCCTAGGTATTTTACCTATAGTGAACTGAAAACTTACGTTCATGCAAAATATACGTACACAAATGTTAAAAAGCAGCTTTATTAATAATCACCCCAAACTGGAATTAATCAAGATGCCCTTCACCTTGTGAATGGATAAACATGAAACAGTATCCAAAAATGAAAAGGAACAAGCTGTTGATTTGCGAGATACACTCATGCAACATGGATAAATCTCAAATGCATTTTCTAAGTGAAAGAAGCCAGACCCTAAAACTTACATATTACATGTTTTTGTTCACATGACACTCCGGAAAAGGCAAAACTATACGGATTGGTAGCTGCCAGTGGACGGGGGTGGCGGGGAGAGGGAGCAAGGGAAGCAGGGGGTAGAGGGGAGCTGACCTGGGGAATTTTGAGGGTGATGGAACTGCTCTGTACAGTACTAGGGTGGTAGATACACAACCCTATGCGTTTGTCAAAAGCCATACAACTGTCCACCAGAAAGAATAGACTTTAATGTGTACAAACTTTAAGTATCAATCGGAAGATGGAATGATCTCAAAACGGAGTGCAGATTTTGACAAATGAATCTAACTGTATTACAGATGTACGGCAATCTCACAAACAGGGTTCAGTAAAAAAGGATCTGTGATCTGAGTAATTTTGGAAAAAAGCATTTTAATGGGAAACTATCCAGCTCAAGACTAAAGAAACTGTAGTTAGTAAAGTTTCTCATGGAGTAGTAGGTGTTAACAATTCCAAAACTGCTTCACATACATACTGGGGTTGAACAAGTAAATGGACAGTGGATGATGGAAGCCATAGTTCTCAATGGCAAAGAATGAACTTACAGACAGGCAAGGAAAAAAGGCTAGGATGAATCATGTAGTACTTAGCTAGGGCAGAGATATCAGGATGAATTCATGTTTCACTTACTATACACACAGATATATAGATACAGAAATGATTTTAGGTATGTGTATTGTAGGACTCTGGTTTCCCACTTGCTGTCTGCCATTAGCTGACCATTTAGCTATTTCTGCCATCTATCTGCTTTTTTCCCATGCCACAAACGTATTTTACAGCTTTCTATGTCCAGGATTATTGTGAGGATAAAAACAAAGACATGAGTCTAAAACATTTTTTAAGAATTTTATTTGCCAGAGAGAGGGGTGGGGGCACAAGCAGGAAGAACAGCAGGGAGAGGGATAAGCAGACTCTTCGCTGAGCAGAGCCCGATGTGGGACTTGATCCAAGGACCCCGAGATCATGACCTGAGCCAAAGGCAGACACTTAACCAACTGAGCTACCCAGGCATCCCTAAAACATTTTTTTTAAAGATTTTATTTATTTGACAGAGATCACAAGTAGGCAGAGAGGTGGCAGAGAGAGAGAGGAGGAAGCAGGCTCTCCGCAGAGCAGAGAGCTCGATGTAGGGCTCGATCCCAGGACCCTGGGATCATGACCTGAGCCAAAGGCAGAGGCTTTAACCCACTGAGCCACCCAGGTGCCCTTAAAACATTTTTTATAAAACCATTACACCTAAGGAATTTTGCTTGGGTTTATGTATTTATTTTTGGCCCGAGGTAGTCCTGATGCCTTTTCTATTCACTCCTCAACAGGCACTGCCTCTGTGGTGATGAACATTTTAAGTTAAAAATGTCACTAGAAAAAAAGTCATTTCACATGTTACTGTGTGAACATATATATTATTTATATACTCATATGTGTAACTTTTAAGATACGTATTTTAAGCCAGTCAACGTAAAAATTGATGTGACAAATAAAGGCTACATTCCCAACTCAGTACACACCCGTGGCATATATTAATGTCTAATGAGTTTCACAAAATGATTATTTTTTCTACAGTAAATGTGTGCTATTTCCTAGTAAATTCCCTTTCATTTTTAAAAAATGCTGGTTTTGACCCAATGAAATTGAGTTTACAACCGACTAACGAAACTCTTCTAGTAGCAGTTCCCTGAGAGTAGTCTATAGACCCTTTGGGATGCCTGAGACCCTTTCAGAGGTATATATGGCCAAAACTACTTTCATAATACTAAGACATCATTTTCCTTTTTCACCGTGTTCGTAGCTGCTTTACCCACAAACGTGTTAAAACTGCTGCTACCTCAGCATGAATGAGGCCCTGGCATCGGACTCCACCAAGTAGCCATATATTCTTCACCACCACACACAGTTTTTAAAAAGTCAGTTTTACTTAAAAATGTCCTTAGTGAGGCAGTAGTATTTTTGTTAAACCTGGAACCTTGATGACATGTCTTTTTAATATATGACAATGGAAAATACACAATAAAGCACTTTTGCTCCATACCAAAATACAACAGCTTACAGAAAAGAACTTGGGTTGCAAAATGAACTAGCCCCTTTTTTTCATGGAACACCATTTTTGCCCAATGGCAAACCTGACAAATTATAGTTAATCAAATAGGAGATCAGGCATTTTCACTAATATGTGTAAGCAAGCCTGTCACTTTAAGGAAAACAAAAGACCGTATTTGTGTCAATGATAAAAATTTTCAAGGGAAAACTTCGGAAAAATTTTATCTGCCATCAGGAGCAGGACAGGTTCCCAATACTTAAAGACTTCTGACAAGGCGGGTAGTTATATTAACTAATGCTATTTCTTGGTATTGTATAGTATTTGAAAGATCTGCATAGCTCAGTTAACCAACATTTTCCAAATGACCGATATAAAATCATTCATGGGTAAAAAATCCGTTCAGAATACCAGATAAATCAGTTGATTTTAATGTCACAGAATACAAAAAGCTCACTGATAGGGCACCGGATTTCATGCTGTAAATAACTACTAACATAGACTCTACCACAAAGTATATCCACAATGATCTAAAAATGCTGTTAAAGCAAGTCAGGAAATGACAGATGCTGTAGAGGACGCGGAGAAAGGGGAACCCTCCTACACTGTTGATGGGAATGCAGGCTGGTGCAACCACTCTGGAAAACAGCATGGAGGGGCGCCTGGGTGGCTCAGCCGGTTAGGGCCGCTGCCTTCGGCTCGGGTCATGATCCCAGGGTCCTGGGATCGAGCCCCGCATCAGGCTCTCTGCTCTGCGCTCTGCCTCTCTGCCTACTTGTGATCCCTATCTGTCAAATAAATAAATAAATAAATAAATAAATAAAAGAAAACAGCATGGAGCTTCCTCAAAAAGTTGAGAATAGAGCTACCTTATGACCCAGCAATTGCACTACTGGGTATTTACCCTAAAGATACAAACGTAGTGATCTGAAGGGGCACGTGCACCCGAATGTTTATAGCAGCAATGTCCACAATAGCCAAACTATGGAAAGAACCTAGATACCCATCAACAGATGAATGGATAAAGAAGATGTGGTATATATATATACCATTTGGTATATATATAGTATTCCACTGTGTGTATATATACACAATGGAATACTATGCAGCCATCAAAAGAAATGAAATCTTGCCATTTGTGACAACGTGGATGGAATTAGAGGGCATTATGCTTAGTGAAATAAGTCAATCAGAGAAAGACAACTATCGTGATCTTCCTGATATGAGGAAATAGAGATGCAAAGTTGGGGGTTTGGGGGGTAAGAAAAGAATAAATGAAACAAGATGGGATTGGGAGGGAGAGAAACCATAAGAGACTCTTAATGTCACAAAACAAACTGAGGGGGGCCGGGGGGGGGGGGTAGGGAGAGGGTGGTGTGGTTATGGACAGAGGGGAGGGTATGTGCTATGGTGAGTGCTGTGAAGTGTGTAAACCTGGAGATTCACAGACCTGTACCCCCGGGGCTAATAATACATTATATGTTTATAAAAAAATTAAAAAATTTGTTTTAAATGCCATTAAAGTGATTTTTTTCCAACTACATTATCTGTGAGAGACTGGAATGTCTTCAAATACTTTAACCAAAACAACGTATCACAACATATTGAATGTAGAAGCAGATATGAGAATCCTAGCAGTTTCCTATCAAGCCAGACTTCAAGAGATTTCAAAAAATGCAAAACAAGGCCACTCTGTTAACTAATTTCTTGTTTTGGAAAATATAGCTACTTTTCCATGAAAATGCCATTTATGTTAATATTGATTTTATTATACTAAATGACCTGATAAACATGTTTATATTTTCTCATGTTCTACTTTCTAACATATTCATCGATATTAATATATAACCCACATAAACAAAAGTTCTGTGGGCCCTCAAAATTTTAAGAATGTAAAAGGATCTGGGGTGCCTGGGTGGCTCAGCTATTAAGCATCTGCCTTCGGCTCAGGTCATGATCCCAGGGCTCTGGGATTAAGTCCCATATCAGGCTCCCTGCTCTTTTCCTCTCCTACTCCCCCTGCTTGTATTCCCTCTCTTCCTGTCTCTCTCTGTCAAATAAAAATCTCACTTAAAAAAAAAAAAAGAAAAAAAAAAAAGAGACTGAAAAAGGATCCAGAGGGTAAAAAGTGAGAATTTCTATTCTAGATCAACCATCTTTTATTTATTTTTTTGACAGAGAGAACAGCGAGAGAGGGAACAGAAACTGAGGGAGTGGGAGAGGGAGAAGCAGGCTTCCCACTGAGCAGGGAGCCCAATGCAGGGCTTGATCCCAGGACCCTGGGATCATGACCTGAGCTGAAGGCAGCCACCCGGGTGCCCCGAACAACCATCTTTTAAGTATGGACATCCTATTCTGAGGGACATAAAATAAGGCAATCCCCTGGAAAGAAAATGAGAACTTTTTTATCTTAAAAAAACAAAACAAAAAACAATAGATTGAAAGCAGACATGTATGTAATTCATATGAACACAAAGCACATATCTAAATTTTTTTTTAACTGGCAGAGGATAAAATCACAGAAGCTGGGAGGTCACTGCTGTAAAGCCATCTCCTTGCTGCTCTGGAGAGTACAAATACCCCCGAATCATGGATACTCCTCCTTTACCTCCCTCTTTTATTTCTGCTATCCAAACTAGATTTTTCTGTACTTCAAAAATATTCTTTTCAGGGGCGCCTGGGTGGCTTAGTGGGTTGAGCCTTTGCCTTTGGCTCAGGTCATGGTCTCAGGGTCCTGGGATCAAGCCCTGCATCGGGCTCTCTGTTCAGTGGGGAGCCTGCTCCCCTTGTCCCCCCCACCAGGTCTCTTTCTGCCTGCTGCTCTGCCTACTTGTGATCTCTTTCTCTACCAAATAAATAAAATCTTAAAAAAGAATTCTTTTCATAAAGTCATGAAACCAGAGAAAATATCTGAAAGGATGTGGGGAAGTCCCAATGCATTTTCTTTTCTTCTTCTAGTCCCAAAAATGTCTGGGCTTACTTAGTAATTTCTCAAGGCTGTATTTTCCAAAACTTTCTGGTAATATACAGACATCATGTCAAAGCAAGTACAAAATCCCAAGCTAGGAATTAGTAAGTAAAAATGAACGCTAAAGACTTCTCGTATTATTTTTGTGAAGCCAACCAAGGCTCAGACCCACATAAGGACTGCAGTGTAGTAAGGCAATATAAATTTGAAAACAAAAGAAAGCAAAGATTATGGGGCACCTTTCTTCCCTCCCCTCCCCATCCTAAAAAAAAAACCACCAAAAACAAAAAAACACGATGCCAGTGGTAGCTAAGGATTACTGAATACTTAACATGCAACATTTACAAATTCTGCCTGCTTTGGCTGCATTTTCAATTAAACCTTATTACAAATCCTAGGAGGCAGCTACTCTTATTATGCCCTTTTTACAATGAGGAAATAACTTATTCTCATTGTTTCTCACCTGGTTTTGTTTTTTTTTTAAGTAACATTCATTTTTTTTCTTTTCGAGTATGAACCGATTTTAAAAAATTCTTCCCACACATAAAACCATGTCCGATTCCCAGATTTCAAGCCATCCTACTTAAGCTTTATGTTACTATATGGAGCTTTGAAAAAAACCATCCAAGGTTCAGAATAGCTCAACATCCAAAGCCAATTTTCTCAGGTGAAACAGCATAAATAATTCATCTCTGTGGTAATTAAGATACTGAAAGTACAAAATCTCGACAAAACCTCTGTTAAACGTTATCTGGCAGTTATACTGGCTTCTAGGTCAATTTTATTATATGTATTTGGGGATGGGTATTCTTGATTTGACCACATATTGTATCTCCCCCCCAAAGTTCTTTTCTTTCCCCAGGCATTTTACTAGGAAAAGTATCAGCTGTCATCCTGAGTGTGGTAAACATTATACAAACTGTACAGGCAATAGATCAAAATAGCTTCATTTCTTATCCTAGCTATGATTTAACAATAACAGTTCAATCCCCTGCCTTTTCTTCTTTCTATAACCATATTTCCATTTCCATTTAGAACTGGACGCCTTCATTCCTTACATTAATACCTCACAGCTATTTTACTTTGTAGGAACAAACAACTCTCACCTCCCTCATGAGAGCCTTTAAAGATTTGCCAGAGAATTGAGATTTAGATTCTTGAAATACAGTAGTAGTAGTATATAAACATCCCCCGTTTAGTCCTCTCTTTCCTAGAAAACAAAGCAGAAGTGGGCTAATCACTAAAATATAGAAAATATGTTTACTCTTTATATCACCAATTACACATATTTCTGAAGCAACAGGGAGACCACAGTATCAGTGCCTACGAGTGCCAACCATCAGAGGGAAATGATCAGGGTTAAATGAAACATTTTCATACCAATGATCAGAATGCTGGACGAGAATCCTAATGGTTGAGACCCAAACTGGCTAGGCCTACCATTCCAACCAGTCCTAAGAGCACTCAGAAATCACACCAGAGAGACATCTCTTCACATAATGTTTCTAGTTACTCAGCAGTTGCATACACTGCAGTTTGCCCAACCAATTCAGCCTGTGAATTTCTCTCAAAATTAGTTTGAATTTCGTCTCCTGAAACTGTGGCTTGGCAAAAAACGCTGATTAAACACCAAAAACTAAACAAAAACCAGGATAATCTGCATACACACCTGGGAAGCTGCTGGAGCTGATCAACCTCGGCTCAAGGAAACCTCAAAGAGCAGAGTACACAAAAACTGTAAGCCACCTACATCATAGGAAGGCATCATGGAAACAGCAATCCTTTGCTACCATCTACTGGCCATGTGTTGAACTACCTCAGAAAGTCCACACCATTCCTTCAGTAGCAAGCAAATTTTCATTAGCCTTCTCAGAGTTCCTGAATAAATGCAGCCACCTTCAAGACAAATTAGTGGCAATAGGCAAAGATAAGCAACATAACCAGCTTGGATGTTGGGTATGAGGTATATTTATTTAATATTTATTGGAAAAAAAAATCAGTAAATAAAGATTTCTAGCTTCCCTGCCTGTATAGCTTTATGAATCAAAAGCCCTGGTGCCTCCCTCTTCCTTCCACCTGGCCTGCTTCTCTGAAGCTGTCCTTGACATTTGAACTACAAACCCTGCCCTTTACTTATTAGACTGTAAATTCCAAAAGGGCAGGGACTGTCTACTTCGTTTACCACTTCCTCAAACATCTTGCCCCGAGCGTTTAAAACTGTTGACAGAAGATGCTGAAACTACTATAACACTGTGTATGTGTATATGCCAACTAAACTGGAATAATAGATAAACACATACACAAAGCCAAGAGAGAGCGAAGTGCCAAGGAACCCTGTCAAAGTCCTTGGCTCTTCACAGGTCAGAACACTGAGGTTCAGAAGTTTCAATGACTTGTCCTGATTCACTATGAAACTTAACTAGAGTTTGGTGAGACTGTAGTTGGGGCCCTCTCTCTGTGTTAGTACACAGGTCCACTGGTAGCTGCACATAAGCACCTTCAAATTTTGTGTATGCATGTGGACGTGAAGGACATTAATTCCTGGATCCTAGGGACTGGATTCTAAGTGCCAATTTAGGAAGATACTGTTTTCTGGTGAGGATTAACTATTTTAGTCAGTGTCCAGTCTTCAAATCTGTTATTCAGCATCACAGATTAAATGTGACAGGCATGCACATAGCACTTAGCAATGAAGTATGTTAGTACATGAAAAGTCCTATGGCCAAAGCCTCAACTATTCTCAGTACCATCAGGCTATACAGTTCAGCAGAAGCAAAAACAGTCTTAAACACAGGGACTCAAGTTAGGCTGGCTTGCATCAAACCCCAGCTCCTCCTTTTATTAATGAGATCCTGAACAAGTTACTCACCTTTTTTGGGCCTCAGTTTCTTCATCTGATGTTCACTCTAATTTGCTTCACTGGGTTACTGGGAAGATTGAGTTAAACAAACTAGATATATCTAGTAACCCTAAGTGGTCAGTTAAATGTTCGCTATTCTGTTATATTTAGCAAAGTTCACTTTCTGGGCTTAAAGAGAAGGCTGGCTCTTAACATATGAGAGCCCACATGCCATACTCCTTCCAAGTATTTTCATTACTCTTTCCAACAATCCATCAAAGTAGATATTGCATTCACCATATGATAGAAACAGATACTGAGGTTGAGACATTAGGACACAGTTTTTCAAGACTGCACAACTCCTGAGGGGTCTGGCCTTGGAGAAAGTTACCCGCACCTTGGACTGTTGCTCATCAGCATCTCAGACAGGACTGACAGGACAACTGCAATGGTGCCTTGCCAGGGCACACACAGGAATAAACAGAGGTCGAATTCCACCTTCTCCGTCTGCCGACCTCACTGCCATCACAGCGCATGCACTGGCATGGCACAAAGTGTACAGAGCAGTGTTAACAACCTGCGTGACATAACTAGAGATACCAAGTGAAGGTCATGACTCTCAACCTAACATGTCTAAAAATACAAACACCTAGACACAGTGTGACAATCCAAACGACCTTTCTTCACTAGGCAGCAGTCACAGACTAAACAAGAATGCCAAAATGTTTTCCAGGCTAAGCCATACCTTCAGTCATGCCAGATTCATCTAGAAAATATCACCAAGGGGCTCCTGGGTGGCTCAGTGGGTTGAGTCTCTGCCTTGGGCTTAAGTCATGATCTCGGGGTGCTGGGATCGAGCCCTGCATAAGGCTCTCTGCTCAGCGGGGAGCCTGCTTCCCCCTCTCTCTGCCTGCCTCTCTGCCTACTTGTGATCTCTGTCAAATAAATAAATAAAATCTTAAAAAAAAAAAAAAA